>BLKR01015612.1:0-60472 GCA_011170035.1 Teleogryllus occipitalis
TCGAGGCATTGGGGAGCGAGTGAGTAGAGCAGTGGACCAGTTGAGATTGTGTGTATCAAAGTAGCATGCATGCGTCTAGCCTTGCGATTCATCGAGGCATTGGGGAGCGAGTGAGTAGAGCAGTGGGCGAGTGGAAATGGTTTGTGTCGGCGTAGCATGAATGCGTACAGCCTGGCGATTCATCGAGGCATTGGGGAGCGAGTGAGTAGAGCAGTGGGCGATTGGAGATGCTGTGTGTCGGGGTAGCATGCATCCGTACAGCCTGGCGATTCATCGAGGCATTGGGGAGCGAGTGAGTATAGCAGTGGACCAGTTGAGATTGTGTGTGTCGGGGTAGCATGCATGCGTACAGCCTGGCGATTCATCGAGGCATTGGGGAGCGAGTGAGTAGAGCAGTGGGCGAGTTGAGATTGTGTGTGTCGGGGTAGCATGCATGCGTACAGCCTGGCGATTCATCGAGGCATTGGGGAGCGAGTGAGTAGAGCAGTGGGCGAGTGGAGATGGTGTGTGTCGGGGTAGCATGCATGCGTACAGCCTTGCGATTCCACGTGGCATTGGCGAGCGAGTGAGTAGAGCAGTGGACCAGTTGAGATTGTGTGTGTCGGGGTAGCATGCATGCGTACAGCCTTGCGATTCATCGAGGCATTGGCAAACGAGTGTGTAGAGCAGTGGACCAGTTGAGATTGTGTGTGTCGTGGTAGCATGCATGCGTAAAGCCTTGCGATTCATCGAGGCATTGGGGAGCGAGTGAGTAGAGCAGTGGACCAGTTGAGATTGTGTGTGTCGGGGTAGCATGCATGCGTACAGCCTTGCGATTCATCGAGGCATTGGCGAGCGAGTGAGTAGAGCGGTGGACAAGTTGAGATTGTGTGTGTCGGGGTAGCATGCATGCGTACAGCCTTGCGATTCATCGAGGCATTGGGGAGCGAGTGAGTAGAGCAGTGGAACAGTTGAGATTGTGTGTGTCGGGGTAGCATGCATGCGTACAGCCTTGCGATTCCACGAGGCATTGGCGAGCGAGTGAGTAGAGAAGTGGACCAGTTGAGATTGTGTGTGTCGGGGTAGCATGCATGCGTAAAGCCTGGCGATTCATCGAGGCATTTGGGAGCGAGTGAGTCGACCAGTTGAGATTGTGTGTCAGGGTAGCATTCATGCGTACAGCCTGGCGATTTATCAAAGGCATTGGAGAGCGAGTGAGTAGAGCAGAGGGCGAGTGGTGATGGTGTGGGTCAGGATAGCATGCATGCGTACAGCCTTGCGATTCATCGAGGCATTGGGGAGCGAGTGAGTAGAGCAGAGGGCGAGTGGAGATGGTGTGTGTCAGGGTAGCATGCATGCGTACAGCCTTGCGATTCATCGAGGCATTGGCGAGCGAGTGAGCAGAGCAGTGTGACCAGTTGAGATTGTGTGTGTCGGGGTAGCATGCATGCGTACAGCCTTGCGATTCATCGAGGCATTGGGGAGCTTGTTTTTCTATAGGAGCAGTGGACCAGTTGAGATTGTGTGTGTCGGGGTAGCATGCATGCGTACAGCCTTGCGATTCATCGAGGCATTGGGGAGCTGAGTGAGTGAGCAGTAATCTGTGTTGAGGATGTGTGTCGGGGTAGCATGCATGCGTACAGCCTGGCGATTCATCGAGGCATTGGGGAGCGAGTGAGTAGAGCAGTGGACCATGAGATTGTGTGTGTCGGGGTAGCATGCATGCGTGCAGCCTTGCGATTCATCGAGGCATTGGGGAGCGAGTGAGTAGAACAGTGGACCAGTTGAGATTGTGTGTGTCGGGGTAGCATGCATGCGTACAGCCTTGCGATTCATCGAGGCATTGGCGAGCGAGTGAGTAGAGCAGTGGACCAGTTGAGATTGTGTGTGTCGGGGTAGCATGCATGCGTACAGCCTGGCGATTCATCGAGGCATTGGGGAGCGAGTGAGTAGAGCAGTGGACCAGTTGAGATTATGTGTGTCGGGGTAGCATGCATGCGTACAGCCTTGCGATTCATCGAGGCATTGGGGAGCAAGTGAGTAGGGCAGTGGATCAGTTGAGATTGTGTGTGTCGGGCTAGCATGCATGCGTACAGCCTGGCGATTCATCGAGTCATTGGGGAGCGAGTGAGTAGAGCAGTGGGCGAGTGGTGATGGTGTGTGTCGGGGTAGCATGCATGCGTACAGCCTTGCGATTCATCGAGGCATTGGGGAGCGAGTGAGTAGAGCAGAGGGCGATTGGAGATGGTGTGTGTCGGGGTAGCATGCATGCGTACAGCCTGGCGATTCATCGAGGCATTGGGGAGCGAGTGTGTAGAGCAGAGGGCGAGTGGAGATGGTGTGTGTCGGGGTAGCATGCATGCGTACAGCCTTGCGATTCATCGAGGCAGTGTGGAGCGAGTGAGTAGAGCAGACGGCGAGTGGAGATGGTGTGTGTCCGTGTAGCATGCATGCGTACAGCCTTGCGATTCATCGAGGCATTGGGGAGCGAGTGAGTAGAGCAGTGGGCGAGTGGAGATGGTGTGTATCGGGGTAGCATGCATGCGTACAGCCTGGCGATTCATCGAGGCATTGGGGAGCGTGTGAGTAGACCAGTGGACCAGTTGAGATTGTGTGTCGGGGTAGCATGCATTCGTACAGCCTAGCGATTCATCGAGGCATTGGGGAGCGAGTGAGTAGACCAGTGGACCAGTTGAGATTGTGTGTGTCGGGGTAGCATGCATGCGTACAGCCTTGCGATTCATCGAGGCATTGGGGAGCGAGTGAGTAGAGCAGTGGACCAGTTGAGATTGTGTGTGTCGGGGTAGCATGCATGCGCACAGCCTGGCGATTCATCGAGGCATTGTGGAGCGAGTGAGTAGAGCAGTGGACCAGTTGAGATTGTGTGTGTCGGGGTAGCATACATGCGTACAGCCTGGCGATACATCGAGGCTTTTGGGAGCGAGTGAGTCGACCAGTTGAGATAGTGTGTCACGGTAGCATTCATGCGTACAGCCTGGCGATTCATCAAAGGCATTGGGGGGCGAGTGAGTAGAACAGAGGGCGAGTGGAGATCGTGTGGGTCAGGGTAGCATGCATGCGTACAGCCTTGCGATTCATCGAGGCATTGGGGAGCGAGTGAGTAGAGCAGTGGACCAGTTGAGATTGTGTGTGTCGGGGTAGCATGCATGCGTACAGCCTTGCGATTCATCGAGGCATTGGCGAGCGAGTGAGTAGAGCGGTGGACCAGTTGAGATTGTGTGTGTCGGGGTAGCATGCATGCGTACAGCCTTGCGATTCATCGAGGCATTGGGGAGCGAGTGAGTAGAGCAGTGGACCAGTTGAGATTGTGAGTGTCGGGGTAGCATGCATGCGTAGAGCCTGGCGATTTATCGAGGCATTGGGGAGCGAGTGTGTAGAGCAGTGGACCAGTTGAGATTGTGTGTGTCGGGGTAGCATGCATGCGCACAGCCTGGCGATTAATCGAGGCATTGCGGAGCGAGTGAGTAGAGCAGTGGACCAGTTGAGATTGTGTGTGTCGGGGTAGCATGCATGCGTAAAGCCTGGCGATTCATCGAGGCATTTGGGAGCGAGTGAGTCGACCAGTTGAGATTGTGTGTCAGGGTAGCATTCATGCGTACAGCCTGGCGATTCATCAAAGGCATTGGGGAGCGAGTGAGTAGAGCAGAGGGCGAGTGGAGATGGTGTGGGTAAGGGTAGCATGCATGCGTACAGCCTTGCGATTCATCGAGGCATTGGGGAGCGAGTGAGTAGAGCATAAGGCGAGTGGTGATGGTGTGTGTCAGGGTAGCATGCATGCGTACAGCCTTGCGATTCATCGAGGCATTGTAGGGCGAGTGAGTAGAGCAGTGGACCAGTTGAGGTTGTGTGTGTCGGGGTAGCATGCATGCGTACAGCCTGGCGATTCATCGAGGCAGTGGGGAGCGAGTGATTCGTGCAGAGGGCGAGTGGAGATGGTGTGTGTCGGGGTAGCATGCATGCGTACAGCCTTGCGATTCATCGAGGCATTGGGGAGCGAGTGAGTAGAGCAGCGGACCAGTTGAGATTGTGTGTGTTGGGGTAGCATGCATGCGTACAGCCTTGCGATTCCACGAGGCATTGGCGAGCGAGTGAGTAGAGCAGTGGACCAGTTGAGATTGTGTGTGTCGGGGTAGCACGCATGCGTAAAGTCTTGCGATTCATCGAGGCATTGGCGAGCGAGTGAGTAGAGCAGTGGACCAGTTGAGATTGTGTGTGTCGGGGTAGCATGCATGCGTACAGCCTTGCGATTCATCGAGGCATTGGGGAGCGAGTGAAAAGAGCAGTGAAGCAGTTGAGATTGTGTGTGTCGGGGTAGCATGCATGCGTACAGCCTTGCGATTCATCGAGGCATTGGCGAGCGAGTGAGTAGAGTAGTGGACCAGTTGAGATTGTGTGTGTCGGGGTAGCATGCATGCGTACTGCCTTGCGATTCATCGAGGCATTGGGGAGCGAGTGAGTAGAGCAGTGGACCAGTTGAGATTGTGAGTGTCGGGGTAGCATGCATGCGTACAGCCTGGCGATTCATCGAGGTATTGGGGGGCGAGTGTGTAGAGCAGTGGACCAGTTGAGATTGTGTGTGTCGGGGTAGCATGCATGCGCACAGCCTGGCGATTCATCGAGGCATTGTGGAGCGAGTGAGTAGAGCAGTGGACCAGTTGAGATTGTGTGTGTCGGGGTAGCATACATGCGTACAGCCTGGCGATACATCGAGGCTTTTGGGAGCGAGTGAGTCGACCAGTTGAGATAGTGTGTCACGGTAGCATTCATGCGTACAGCCTGGCGATTCATCAAAGGCATTGGGGGGCGAGTGAGTAGAACAGAGGGCGAGTGGAGATCGTGTGGGTCAGGGTAGCATGCATGCGTACAGCCTTGCGATTCATCGAGGCATTGGGGAGCGAGTGAGTAGAGCAGAAGGAGAGTGGACATGGTGTGTGTCAGGGTAGCATGCATGCGTACAGCCTTGCGATTCATCGAGGCATAGTAGAGCGAGTGAGTAGAGCAGTGGACCAGATGAGGTTGTGTGTGTCGGGGTAGCATGAATGCGTACAGCCTTGCGATTCATCGAGGCATTGGCGAGCGAGTGAGTAGAGCAGTGGACCAGTTTAGATTGTGTGTGTCGGGGTAGCATGCATGCGTACAGCCTTGCGATTCATCGAGGCATTGGGGAGCGAGTGAGTAGAGCAGTGGACCAGTTGAGATTGTGTGTATCAAAGTAGCATGCATGCGTCTAGCCTTGCGATTCATCGAGGCATTGGGGAGCGAGTGAGTAGAGCAGTGGGCGAGTGGAAATGGTTTGTGTCGGCGTAGCATGAATGCGTACAGCCTGGCGATTCATCGAGGCATTGGGGAGCGAGTGAGTAGAGCAGTGGGCGATTGGAGATGCTGTGTGTCGGGGTAGCATGCATCCGTACAGCCTGGCGATTCATCGAGGCATTGGGGAGCGAGTGAGTATAGCAGTGGACCAGTTGAGATTGTGTGTGTCGGGGTAGCATGCATGCGTACAGCCTGGCGATTCATCGAGGCATTGGGGAGCGAGTGAGTAGAGCAGTGGGCGAGTTGAGATTGTGTGTGTCGGGGTAGCATGCATGCGTACAGCCTGGCGATTCATCGAGGCATTGGGGAGCGAGTGAGTAGAGCAGTGGGCGAGTGGAGATGGTGTGTGTCGGGGTAGCATGCATGCGTACAGCCTTGCGATTCCACGTGGCATTGGCGAGCGAGTGAGTAGAGCAGTGGACCAGTTGAGATTGTGTGTGTCGGGGTAGCATGCATGCGTACAGCCTTGCGATTCATCGAGGCATTGGCAAACGAGTGTGTAGAGCAGTGGACCAGTTGAGATTGTGTGTGTCGTGGTAGCATGCATGCGTAAAGCCTTGCGATTCATCGAGGCATTGGGGAGCGAGTGAGTAGAGCAGTGGACCAGTTGAGATTGTGTGTGTCGGGGTAGCATGCATGCGTACAGCCTTGCGATTCATCGAGGCATTGGCGAGCGAGTGAGTAGAGCGGTGGACAAGTTGAGATTGTGTGTGTCGGGGTAGCATGCATGCGTACAGCCTTGCGAATCATCGAGGCATTGGGGAGCGAGTGAGTAGAGCAGTGGACCAGTTGAGATTGTGAGTGTCGGGGTAGCATGCATGCGTACAGCCTGGCGATTCATCGAGGTATTGGGGGGCGAGTGTGTAGAGCAGTGGACCAGTTGAGATTGTGTGTGTCGGGGTAGCATGCATGCGCACAGCCTGGCGATTCATCGAGGCATTGTGGAGCGAGTGAGTAGAGCAGTGGACCAGTTGAGATTGTGTGTGTCGGGGTAGCATACATGCGTACAGCCTGGCGATACATCGAGGCTTTTGGGAGCGAGTGAGTCGACCAGTTGAGATAGTGTGTCACGGTAGCATTCATGCGTACAGCCTGGCGATTCATCAAAGGCATTGGGGGGCGAGTGAGTAGAACAGAGGGCGAGTGGAGATCGTGTGGGTCAGGGTAGCATGCATGCGTACAGCCTTGCGATTCATCGAGGCATTGGGGAGCGAGTGAGTAGAGCAGAAGGCGAGTGGACATGGTGTGTGTCAGGGTAGCATGCATGCGTACAGCCTTGCGATTCATCGAGGCATTGTAGAGCGAGTGAGTAGAGCAGTGGACCAGATGAGGTTGTGTGTGTCGGGGTAGCATGCATGCGTACAGCCTTGCGATTCATCGAGGCATTGGCGAGCGAGTGAGTGGAGCAGTGGACCAGTTGAGATTGTGTGTGTCGGGGTAGCATGCATGCGTACAGCCTTGCCATTCATCGAGGCATTGGCGAGCGAGTGAATAGAGCCGTTGACCAGTTGTGATTGTGTGTGTCGGGGTAGCATGCATGCGTACAGCCTTGCCATTCATCGAGGCATTGGCGAGCGAGTGAATAGAGCCGTTGACCAGTTGTGATTGTGTGTGTCGGGGTAGCATGCATGCGTACAGCCTTGCGATTCATCGAGGCATTGGGGAGCGAGTGAGTAGAGCAGTGGACCAGTTGAGATTGTGTGTGTCGGGGTAGCATGCATGCGTACAGCCTTGCGATTCCACGAGGCATTGGCGAGCGAGTGAGTAGAGCATTGACCAGTTGAGATTGTGTGTGTCGGGGTAGCATGCATGCGTACAGCCTTGCGATTCATCGAGGCATTGGCGAGCGAGTGAGTAGAGCAGTGGACCAGTTGAGATTGTGTGTGTCGGGGTAGCATGCATGCGTACAGCCTTGCGATTCATCGAGGCATTGGGGAGCGAGGGAGTAGAGCAGTGGACCAGTTGAGATTGTGTGTGTCGGGGTAGCATGCATGCGTACAGCCTTGCGATTCCACGTGGCATTGGCGAGCGAGTGAGTAGAGCAGTGGACCAGTTGAGATTGTGTGTGTCGGGGTAGCATGCATGCGTACAGCCTTGCGATTCATCGAGGCATTGGCAAACGAGTGTGTAGAGCAGTGGACCAGTTGAGATTGTGTGTGTCGTGGTAGCATGCATGCGTAAAGCCTTGCGATTCATCGAGGCATTGGGGAGCGAGTGAGTAGAGCAGTGGACCAGTTGAGATTGTGTGTGTCGGGGTAGCATGCATGCGTACAGCCTTGCGATTCATCGAGGCATTGGCGAGCGAGTGAGTAGAGCGGTGGACAAGTTGAGATTGTGTGTGTCGGGGTAGCATGCATGCGTACAGCCTTGCGATTCATCGAGGCATTGGGGAGCGAGTGAGTAGAGCAGTGGACCAGTTGAGATTGTGAGTGTCGGGGTAGCATGCATGCGTACAGCCTGGCGATTCATCGAGGCATTGGGGAGCGAGTGTGTAGAGCAGTGGACCAGTTGAGATTGTGTGTGTCGGGGTAGCATGCATGCGTAAAGCCTGGCGATTCATCGAGGCATTTGGGAGCGAGTGAGTCGACCAGTTGAGATTGTGTGTCAGGGTAGCGCCTGGCGATTCATCGGGCATTGGGGAGCGAGTGAGTAGAGCAGTGGGCGAGTGGAGATGGTGTGTGTCGGGGTAGCATGCATGCGTACAGCCTTGCGATTCATCGAGGCATTGGCGAGCGAGTGAGTAGAGCAGTGGACCAGTTGAGATTGTGTGTGTCGGGGTAGCATGCATGCGTACAGCCTTGCGATTCATCGAGGCATTGGGGAGCGAGTGAGTAGAGTAGTGGACCAGTTGAGATTGTGTGTGTCGGGGTAGCATGCATGCGTACAGCCTTGCGATTCATCGAGGCATTGGGGAGCGAGTGAGTAGAGCAGTGGACCAGTTGAGATTGTGTGTGTCGGGGTAGCATGCATGCGTACAGCCTTGCGATTCCACGAGGCATTGGCGAGCGAGTGAGTAGAGCAGTGGACCAGTTGAGATTGTGTGTGTCGGGGTAGCATGCATGCGTACAGCCTGGCGATTCATCGAGGCATTGGGGAGCGAGTGAGTAGATAGCAGTGGGCGAGTGGAGATGGTGTGTGTCGGGGTAGCATGCATGCGTACAGCCTGGCGATTCATCGAGGCATTGGGGAGCGAGTGAGTAGAGCAGTGGACCAGTTGAGATTATGTGTGTCGGGGTAGCATGCATGCGTACAGCCTTGCGATTCATCGAGGCATTGGGGAGCAAGTGAGTAGGGCAGTGGATCAGTTGAGATTGTGTGTGTCGGGCTAGCATGCATGCGTACAGCCTGGCGATTCATCGAGTCATTGGGGAGCGAGTGAGTAGAGCAGTGGGCGAGTGGTGATGGTGTGTGTCGGGGTAGCATGCATGCGTACAGCCTTGCGATTCATCGAGGCATTGGGGAGCGAGTGAGTAGAGCAGAGGGCGATTGGAGATGGTGTGTGTCGGGGTAGCATGCATGCGTACAGCCTGGCGATTCATCGAGGCATTGGGGAGCGAGTGTGTAGAGCAGAGGGCGAGTGGAGATGGTGTGTGTCGGGGTAGCATGCATGCGTACAGCCTTGCGATTCATCGAGGCAGTGGGGAGCGAGTGAGTAGAGCAGAGGGCGAGTGGAGATGGTGTGTGTCCGTGTAGCATGCATGCGTACAGCCTTGCGATTCATCGAGGCATTGGGGAGCGAGTGAGTAGAGCAGTGGGCGAGTGGAGATGGTGTGTGTCGGGGTAGCATGCATGCGTACAGCCTGGCGATTCATCGAGGCATTGGGGAGCGTGTGAGTAGACCAGTGGACCAGTTGAGATTGTGTGTCGGGGTAGCATGCATTCGTACAGCCTAGCGATTCATCGAGGCATTGGGGAGCGAGTGAGTAGACCAGTGGACCAGTTGAGATTGTGTGTGTCGGGGTAGCATGCATGCGTACAGCCTTGCGATTCATCGAGGCATTGTGGAGCGAGTGAGTAGAGCAGTGGACGAGTTGAGATTGTGTGTCGGGGTAGCATGCATGCGTATAGCCTTGCGATTCATCGAGGCATTGTGGAGCGAGTGAGTAGAGCAGTGGACGAGTTGAGATTGTGTGTCGGGGTAGCATGCATGCGTATAGCCTTGCGATTCATCGAGGCATTGGGGAGCGAGTGAGTAGAGCAGTGGGCGAGTGGAGATGGTGTGTGTCGAGGAGGCGTGTACGCGTACGTGGTGCTGGCGGCGTACAGCCTGGCGCTGCACCTCCGGGAGCGTCCTCCAGCGGACACTGTGCCGCTGCGCCACCAGATGGCGTGACCACAAAGCCCCTGCCGGTGAGCGTGTGCCGCTGCGTCTGCCTCCACGTTGGGGACAACGTAGAACATAACTAAGGAGGAACTTAATTTAAACGCGAGTTTCCTCATCATGATTACAAATTATGAGAACTTGATATAAATTCAGTCTTGTTGTAGAATGAAATAATGTTAAATTTGGAATTTAACGGTCATCTAGAAGAACAGAACATAAAATAATTTTATTCGTTACTATTTAACTTTAGTAAAATGTCATTTTTTAATACAATGTTTGACAGCATGATGGTAAAGTACCTTAAAATTATTTGTTTAGTAAGTAGAAATTGAGAATTATCACTTTGGAAATAATCTCTTTGTTTATGAATAATTAGATAGATGTTACAATACTAAATTGTTGTACGTAAAGGGCGAGTATGACCTTCATTTATTGTTTGAGCATACAAGGTAGGTCACGTGAAACAATTATTGTTATAACACAATGCATTTACATTCAAAACGTATTTTATTATACCCATCATGATTAAAAATAGCATAAACATACCCTAAAAACGTTCATTAATTGAAAGGGCTCACTAAATAGGATGTCGTGGACTATGTAATTAAAGTTTCTTTTTAAATTATAACATTTTTATAATGAGTTCGTCTATAAGTATCCAACAGTTCGAGCTCTGAGAAGAGGGAAACATTTCAAATTGTGATCCAAGACCACGTATTTTCTTTGATTTCATTGTTCTCAGAGAAAAGTAGCTGTTTTTATACACAATTGGACACACACGTATAACACGGATAACAGAGTAGCCAGGGATTTGACCGATCGTGAAAAGCGTGTCAGATGTTTCTACAAAAACTTAATAAATTCGTTGCACAATAACATTGACATTATAGCTATAATACTTGAGTTAATTAATTCTAATTGAAAATCTGTGTACACTTTATTAATGACTAGCGAATTCGGAAAATCAAATTAAAAAATTATATCTTCAATATATTCAAATCTTGAAAAAATATATCACTCTTCTGATTCTAATGATTTACGTTCCCAAAATAAGAAACATTGGTAACTCTTAATAATTTACTAGTGACCTCCAACTAAAACGCTGATCAAAATTACAGAAAATGATTTCTCCGAAAGTAGCTCGCACAGTCCTGTAGAACACGTTAAATACTCTGGTATAACAATGCAATAAAAATGTTTAAAGAAAATCGCGAATACTGCAATAAATAGTACATTAAATTTACACAGTACAATAGTTATTTACCAATGGTGTGTAGTGAAGAGCTTAGTTTGAGTAAACAATAAAATATATACGGCCGGTAAGCCATTCATTAATTGCAAAAAGTTGGCAATTAAATTTCCTTACACAGGTTTTGGAAGTAGTAATTATAGTTAATACCAGGCGTTGGCCTTCATGTCTTAATTATGTTTTTCTTATTTTCAAACTTCCGCGAAACAAAACTTTCCAACAACTAGCGGGGATGTATCGTACTTTCTCGTGGTATTGCTAATAGCTATGTAATATAATATGAAAACTTCTATCCTACACTTCATTTACCATTTGAAAAATTCTTAAACAAACGAAGCGTGATAAATACTGTGGTGGTTCCGTATTTCCTCCTGCTCTCTCTAACCTATTCTTCTTTACTCTATCCATTAAATAAGTGTTGTTTTAAATGCTAGCCCTGATATGTGTGTTATGGAGTATGAACTATGAAATAATATACAAATTTTAAATTACGAAGCATCCTACTGCCTGGAATTACGATATTGTACACCTTCGTATTAGTTTTGTTTGTTTACTGTTGGAAATGGTTACTTTGTACCACTTTCAAACTGTTTCTCAACACTATTCGCTCTCCATGCATCATGGCGGCCAGCGTCTGGTCTGGCTCTTCAAACGCTGTGCCAGCGCCCTCTAGAATATTCCAGAGGGCGCTGGCTGTGCCCATGCTGTGATCACGTGGTCGCGACGCAAATTGGTGATGCGCAGAACCAGCTAAAATCGGTGCACCGGAGGAACCCATCCATGGGTTTCCACCATGGCTCGGTTGTTTATTTTTAAACAATGGGTGCCCGCAGTAGGGATGTGCGATATAATCGCGATTTGTACAATCGATAATTTTCTACGATTAATCGAAAAATTGAAATCGATTATTTTTTACACCGATTAATGTGCACATAGATTAATTTTACCGATTTTCAGCTCGATTATTTTAATTCAAATACTGATTTTCAAGACCAGGATAATATATAAATACATCTCTACGCTTGAACTTTAGTAACGGAATTCCTCATCTGTTCATCTCTCTCCAATTACGAGAGAGAGAGAGAGAGAGAGAGAGAGAGAGAGAGAGAGAGAGAGAGAGAGAGAAACATATGCCATTGATTTCATTGTTAGTAAAACTAATAAATTGAAAAGTCACTATGTATGTTCTAATATTTTAGGGTTATTATTATACTCGGTATGAAATAAGAAAGAGACAGAATTACCAGTTTTCCTAGAACAGTCCTCAACCAAGTACATCGTCAGATTACAATTATTGGTGTTACTATTGCTTGACCTACGACCACTTTCATTTTAAACTGAGTATGTTACAGTCGTTTCTCATGAGTATGTGTGTGGAATGAATATTATTTTTAAAAAAATAATAAATCAATATTATTAAGTAAATCATGCCGTGCTTCTAAAACACTACTAAGCGCTTAAATAAAAGCTACTATACGATTAATTATTTACAAATTAAAAATTTAGGTTTTTACAAATTATTTAAAACCTGTGAAAAATGTATCGATTATATAAGATTAATCGATTAATTCGGAACGATTAATCGATGCATATTAATTTAATAAAAATCAATTTATATTTAATAATCGCCCATCCCAGGGGGGGGGGTCTCTTGCTCATCGTATCCGACTTCAGCCAATGAGCATGAAACCTCGAAATCAATGTTCCGCAGCATTACATAACTTTCTCTATACTTTTTACACAACTTTCATAACTATCTCTATTATGTTTTACATGACTCAATATCATTACATTACTTTCACAACACGTTTAAAAGATAACTGTTAGCACATCGGCGGGCAAAACTGATTCAAATTTGGCGCCGTAATTTGAAACCTATCAATATAACAACTCTTTGCCGCTATTTAACAGCAAAGAGCATGTATTTTTAAACGTCTCGCGTCGGACGTCGGATAATATTTTGCTCCAAAAACGGAGCGCTTGCTTCCAGAGGGAAAGACAAAAACATCTTTCGCGGGAAACTCTTTGGAAGCACAAAAACAGTTGAAGAGTTGAACTGTTTTCGCAGAAGCCCGGTAGGCAGCGCCAAGTACCGGAGACACTGTGAAATATCAACATTTCAAAGTTGAAAGTCCTCCAAATGAAAGCGCCAAGGAATAGCGTTATTTAAAAGGGTAGTGGCGGAAGGCAGTTTCGAGGTTACTCGTCTCGTCTCGCGCAAGCAAAACACCGTTAATATGCACGTATATATGCTACCGACTATTAATTTAATTATGTAGAGTTGGTATTGCGACATCAGGTGAGAGGTTTTGGCGCGCATAAGCATTCTCACTGTCGAGATTTCGAAGAAATACAGCGGCTTTATGATCGTATTGTTGGAGGTTATTGTTGAAGAATCTTGCAGCCGTGTGTATACACAAAAGATCGCCTCGTCAGTAAAAAGGCGTGGTAATTCACATCTGGGTGGCATGGAAGAAATTATTTTTTACTACTGTTAGCAGTGGGTGTCTAGTGCGCGTAAGTGGCAATATCAATCTGAAATGGCATGTAGCATGAATTATAATAGAAAACAATCTTCTGTTCGTCTAAGGAAACATTGACAGCAAGGTAAAATTGACAAGTTCCTTCATTAAGTCAAGTTCCATCATTAAAGTCATTAATATTTATTACGCTGAGATTAACTAATAGTTCTCGCATAATTGTTTTTCAGCGCTTTCTCTAGTGGCAAGCTAGGAAGAGGGTAGCCACGCTTTGTGAGCAACCCATCCATCATTCTATTGCTCTCCCAAACAGTTCTACGGAAGCTATCTTGCAGCGTTTACAATAACACAAGATAAAATCGCAGAGCTTCCAGTGAGGCCAGGTTGACAGGAGTTTATTCAGCTTGGAAAAAATCCTACGTTTAGTTTAGGCGCGTGTTGTTCACACACGACAGACGGACGGAGGGACGGATGTAAAAAAAACAACACATTTTTGGTATCAGGGGAACCCAAAATGTGTATTTTCGTTGAAACCTCGAAATCGACTTTCCGTATCATTACTCGTAGGAGAAAATAATAAGTAGGGAACGGATTTTCGTGTAAATACATATTTTTTACAGGGACAAGATACCTGCATTCAGTAATATTTTTTAGGCTTAACACGGACATTCTGAAAGAATTGGAACCATTATTGTTTTACACATTTTGGTATAATTACATATTTTATATATTGCTACACATTTCGTTACATATTAATATATTCATAAGTCGAAACTGAACATTTCAAAAGCGAGTTCGAAATGTGTTACTTAAAAACTAACTTTGTTACTTAGTAAATACGAAGCCACGCAATGCGCTTGTATTAACGCCGCTATTAATTGTCAAACTTACGCCACCCCGTTCTGCTTCTCGGAAAGTGCTTGCTCGGGATCAAGGATGAGCGGATGTATTCGAAGCACAAGGAACTTCAACCATGTGCTTACTCATGTTTCACAGACCCCATGTGTAACTCGATAAGACAGATATTTTTCAGATACTTGTCTTATCGTTTTTCTGGAGTCGGGGGAAGGGGCGTTAGATCTCTTTACCCATCTGTTTCTATCACAGGCTACAGGGTACTATTCACTTGAGCGCCGGCTTCTCGTGAACGAAAGTATTATATATTTCGGATGAAACTAGTAAATAATTTCTTTTGTAGATGTAGAACTTTCTTACAGACACTCTGAATCCATGTTAAGATCTGATCGGCAACGTACTTTGCTCGGAAAACGCTTAAATATTGGAATTTTAAACATTACAATGAATTTTTATTTTACAATTTCCTATTTTTCTTACATATTTTACAATAAATAAATACATATATATGTACATATTTTGCTTTTTTATTACAATTTGCGGCTTCAGTGATATAACGTTTAGCGTATCAGACTGTTGTACCCGAGTTTGCGGGATCAAACCCGATCGAAGACGTGGATTTTTAAGGGCGAAAAAATCCTTCGTACGCCTTCCTTCGGATG
Source organism: Teleogryllus occipitalis (assembly GCA_011170035.1). Taxonomy (NCBI): domain Eukaryota; kingdom Metazoa; phylum Arthropoda; class Insecta; order Orthoptera; family Gryllidae; genus Teleogryllus; species Teleogryllus occipitalis. The sequence continues at coordinate 14,884 of BLKR01015612.1, forward strand.
GGAAGTAAAGCCGGCTGTCCCATGTAGTATATTTACTGCATGTAAAAGATCCTCAAGCCTAAATGAAGCCTCTGAGCCAAATTCAAATAGCCTGTTTCGTCGCCCAAGATAATACTTCCTTTCTCCGCTAGGTGGTGAAAGGAGCGTAGCGAAATTTGCGTGGTTAGACGGAAGAGCGGGCCTGATGGGCCGAGTCTCCCCACGTAAAATAAGGCATTAACTAACTAACAATAAATTCCGTCCAATAGTAATAAGTATGTCGTAAATATTTTTTGGTGAAAAAACTGAAAGCGGACCAGTGTTGCAGGCGCGTGTGGTGGGGGAGCGGCCCTCGCCCGCGCCCTCGCCTTCGACGGCTGAGCGACGCCATCCGCGAGGAGCCTCAAGTGCCACGACCACCATCACTGCAAGCAAATGAACATCACCTAAATAGTGTAATAGAGCGCTATGTCAAGTTTGTATGAAATATGATAAATGTTTGGAAAAATAATAAAAAGAAAACGATACTTGAGGCATTAACTAAGAGAAGGTAAGTAAATGCCAAAAACGAAAATTTTCAAAAGAAAGAAACGGAAGCAGCCGACCTGGATGGCCGAGGTGGCTAAGGGCGAGTAACGACTCAGCGCTTCGGTCCGAAGGGTCGCAGGTTCTAGTCCCGCCATGGGCATGGTTGTTTCCCCTTGACTTTGTATGTGTTGTCGCCGAGGGCCTCGCGTTCTCCTGACCCCAGATCAGAGGAGCCCGCAAATGTTTCTCTAGTGTATGGTCGAATGTGCGTCCCATCGGGACGTAAAGGGTAACCGGCCGTGCTGTCGCGGGACCATCCACGGCTCCACAAGAGGCGTCAACCTCCGGCTCCTTGCTGGCGGCCGCCGCCCCATTCGCCGCCCCCGCCGCCGCCCCCGCCGCCGCCCCCGCCGCCGCCCCCGCCCAAGGAGCTCAGCTGAACGCGCATGCGCTCGCCGCGCTTGCAAGACTTGCCGACCGCCAGCGCCACCCGCGGCCACGCAGGGCGACGCCGAAGCTCATCCAGGAGCCAAGGGGCCCCTTCGCGCCACGCATACCTCCGGGACCACGCCCACGGCCGACCACGCCCACCGTCCCACAGCAGTGCTACACCACACAACAGCGCACGATCCCATCTCAGCGCTACCATCTTGCAAGACTGGCCGACCGCCAGCGCCACCCGCGGCCACGCAGGGCAAGGCCGCAGCTCATCCAGAAGCCAAGGGGCCCCTTCGCGCCACGCATGCCTCCGGGACCACGCCCACGGCCGACCACGCCCACCGCCCCACAGCAACGCTACACCACACGACAGCGCACGTTCCCATCTCAGCGCTACCATCTTGCAAGACTGGCCGACCGCCAGCGCCACCCGCGGCCACGCAGGGCAAGGCCGTAGCTCATCCAGGAGCCAAGGGGCCCCAACGCGCCACGCATGCCTCCGGGACCACGCCCACGGCCGACCACGACCACCGCTCCACAGCAGCGCTACACCACACAACAGCGCACGTTCCCACCTCGGCGCTACCATCTTGCAAGACTGGCCGACCGCCAGCGCCACCCGCCGCCACGCAGGGCAAGGCCGTAGCTCATCCAGGAGCCAAGGGGCCCCTACGCGCTGCGCATGCCTCCGGGACCACGCCCACGGCCGACCACGACCACCGCTCCACAGCAGCGCTACACCACACAACAGCGCACGTTCCCATCTCGGCGCTACCATCTTGCAAGACTGGCCGACCGCCAACGCCACCCGCGGCCACGCAGGGCAAGGCCGCAGCTCATCCAGGAGCCAAGGGGCCCCTACGCGCCACGCATGCCTCCGGGACCACGCCCACGACCGACCACGACCACCGCTCCACACCAGCGCTACACCACACAACAGCGCACGTTCCCATCTCGGCGCTACCATCTTGCAAGACTGGCCGACCGCCAGCGCCACCCGCGGCCACGCAGGGCAAGGCCGCAGCTCATCCAGGAGCCAAGGGGCCCCTACGCGCCACGCATGCCTCCGGGACCACGCCCACGGCCGACCACGCCCACCGCCCCACAGCAGCGCTACACCACACAACAGCGCACGTTCCCATCTCAGCGCTCCCATATTGCAAGACTGGCCGACCGCCAGCGCCACCCGCGGCCACGCAGGGCAAGGCCGCAGCTCATCCAGGAGCCAAGGGGCCCCTTCGCGCCACGCATGCCTCCGGGACCACGCCCACGGCCAACCACGCCCACCGCCCCACAGCAGCGCTACACCACACAACAGCGCACGTCCCCATCTCAGCGCTACCATCATGCAAGACTGGCCGACCGCCAGCGCCACCCGCGGCCACGCAGGGAAAGGCCGCAGCTCATCCGGGAGCCAAGGGGCCCCTTCGCGCCACGCATGCCTCCTGGACCACGCCCACGGCCGACCACGCCCACCGCCCCACAGCAGCGCTACACCACACAACAGCGCACGTCCCCATCTCAGCGCTACCATCATGCAAGACTGGCCGACCGCCAGCGCCACCCGCGGCCACGCAGGGCCAGGCAACAACTCATCCAGGAGCCAAGGGGCCCCTTCGCGCGCCACGCATGCCTCCGGGACCACGCCCACGGCCAACCACGCCCACCGCCCCACAGCAGCGCTACACCACACAACAGCGCACGTTCCCATCTCATCGCTACCATCATGCAAGACTGGCCGACCGCCAGCGCCACCCGCGGCCACGCAGGGCCAGGCAACAACTTATCCAGGAGCCAAGGGGCCCCTTCGCGCCACGCATGCCTCCGGGACCACGCCCACGGCCAACCACGCCCACCGCCCCACAGCAGCGCTACACCACACAACAGCGCACGTTCCCATCTCAGCGCTACCATCATGCAAGACTGGCCGACCGCCAGCGCCACTCGCGGCCACGCAGGGAAAGGCCGCAGCTCATCCGGGAGCCAAGGGCCCCTACGCGCCACGCATGCCTCCGGGACCACGCCCACGGCCAACCACGCCCACCGCCCCACAGCAGCGCTACACCACACAACAGCGCACGTCCCCATCTCAGCGCAACCATCATGCAAGACTGGCCGACCGCCAGCGCCACCCGCGGCCACGCAGGGCAAGGCCGCAGCTCATCCAGGAGCCAAGGGGCCCCTACGCGCCACGCATGCCTCCGGGACCACGCCCACGGCCAACCACGCCCACCGCCCCAAAGCAGCGCTACACCACACAACAGCGCACGTCCCCATCTCAGCGCTACCATCATGCAAGACTGGCCGACCGCCAGCGCCACCCGCGGCCACGCAGGGCAATCCCGCAGCTCATCCAGGAGCCAAGGCCCTTCTGCGCCACGTATGCCTCCGGGACTACGCCTACGGCCAACCACGCCCACCGCCCCACAGCAGCGCTTACACCACACAACAGCGCACGTTCCCATCTCGGCGCTACCATCATGCAAGACTGGCTGACCGCCAGCGCTACCTGCGGCCACGGAGGGCCAGGCAACAACTTATCCAGGAGCCAAGGGGCCCCCTTCGCCACGCATGCCTCCGGGACCACGCCCATGGCCAACCACGCCCATCGCCCCACAGCAGCGCTACACCACGACAGCGCACGTTCCATCTCAGCGCTACCATCATGCAAGACTGGCTGATCGCCAGCGCCACCCGCGGCCACAGGGAAAGGCCGCAGCTCATCCGGGAGCCAAGGGCCCCATGGGCCGCATGCCTTCCGGGACCACGCCCACGGCCAACCACGCCTCCACTGCCCCACGTAGCAGCGCTACACCTCACACGACAGCGCACGTTCCCATCTCAGCGCTACCATCATGCAAGACTGGCCGACCGCCAGCGCCACCCGCGGCCACGCAGGGCCAGGCAACAACTTATCCAGGAGCCAAGGGGCCCCTTCGCGCCACGCATGCCTCCGGGACCACGCCCACGGCCAACCACGCCCACCGCCCCACAGCAGCGCTACACCACACAACAGCGCACGTCCCCATCTCAGCGCAACCATCATGCAAGACTGGCCGACCGCCAGCGCCACCCGCGGCCACGCAGGGCAAGGCCGCAGCTCATCCAGGAGCCAAGGGGCCCCTACGCGCCACGCATGCCTCCGGGACCACGCCCACGGCCAACCACGCCCACCGCCCCAAAGCAGCGCTACACCACACAACAGCGCACGTCCCCATCTCAGCGCTACCATCATGCAAGACTGGCCGACCGCCAGCGCCACCCGCGGCCACGCAGGGCAATCCCGCAGCTCATCCAGGAGCCAAGGGGCCCCTTCGCGCCACGCATGCCTCCGGGACCACGCCCACGGCCAACCACGCCCACCGCCCCACAGCAGCGCTACACCACACAACAGCGCACGTTCCCATCTCATCGCTACCATCATGCAAGACTGGCCGACCGCCAGCGCCACCCGCGGCCACGCAGGGCCAGGCAACAACTTATCCAGGAGCCAAGGGGCCCCTTCGCGCCACGCATGCCTCCGGGACCACGCCCACGGCCAACCACGCCCACCGCCCCACAGCAGCGCTACACTCCTACACGACAGCGCACGTTCCCATCTCAGCGCTACCATCATGCAAGACTGGCTGACTGCAGCGCCACCCGCGGCCACGCAGAAAAGTGCCGCAGCCTGGGAGCCAAGGGCCCCTTACGCGCCACGCATGCCTCCGGGACCACGCCCACGGCCAACCACGCCCACCGCCCCACAGCAGCGCTACACCACACGACAGCGCACGTTCCCATCTCAGCGCTACCATCATGCAAGACTGGCCGACCGCCAGCGCCACTCCGCGGCCACGCAGGGAAAGGCCGCAGCTCATCCGGGAGCCAAGGGCCCCTACGCGCCACGCATGCCTCCGGGACCACATCCACGGCCAACCACGCCCACCGCCCCACAGCAGCGCTACACCACACGACAGCGCACGTTCCCATCTCAGCGCTACCATCATGCAAGACTGGCCGACCGCCAGCGCCACCCGCGGCCACGCAGGGAAAGGCCGCAGCTCATCCGGGAGCCAAGGGCCCCTACGCGCCACGCATGCCTCCGGGACCACGCCCACGGCCAACCACGCCCACCGCCCCACAGCAGCGCTACACCACACGACAGCGCACGTTCCCATCTCAGCGCTACCATCATGCAAGACTGGCCGACCGCCAGCGCCACCCGCGGCCACGCAGGGAAAGGCCGCAGCTCATCCGGGAGCCAAGGGCCCCTACGCGCCACGCATGCCTCCGGGACCACGCCCACGGCCAACCACGCCCACCGCCCCACAGCAGCGCTACACCACACGACAGCGCACGTCCCCATCTCAGCGCTACCATCATGCAAGACTGGCCGACCGCCAGCGCCACCCGCGGCCACGCAGGGCCAGGCAACAACTCATCCAGGAGCCAAGGGGCCCCTTCGCGCCACGCATGCCTCCGGGACCACGCCCACGGCCAACCACGCCCACCGCCCCACAGCAGCGCTACACCACACAACAGCGCACGTCCCCATCTCTGCGCTACCATCATGCAAGACTGGCCGACCGCCAGCGCCACCCGCGGCCACGCAGGGCAAGGCCGCAGCTCATCCAGGAGCCAAGGGGCCCCTTCGCGCCACGCATGCCTCCTGGACCACGCCCACGGCCGACCACGCCCCCCGCCCCACAGCAGCGCTACACCACACAACAGCGCACGTCCCCATCTCAGCGCTACCATCATTGCAAGACTGGCCGACCGCCAGCGCCACCCGCGGCCACGCAGGGCAAGGCCGCAGCTCATCCAGGAGCCAAGGGGCCCCTACGCGCCACGCATGCCTCCGGGACCACGCCCACGGCCGACCACGACCACCGCCCCACAGCAGCGCTACACCACACAACAGCGCACGTTCCCATCTCGGCGCTACCATCTTGCAAGACTGGCCGACCGCCAGCGCCACCCGCGGCCACGCGGGGCAAGGCCGCAGCTCATCCAGGAGCCAAGGGGCCCCTACGCGCCACGCATGCCGCCGGGACCACGCCCACGGCCGACCACGACCACCGCTCCACACCAGCGCTACACCACACAACAGCGCACGTTCCCATCCCGGCGCTTCAATCTTGCAAGACTGGCCGACCGCCAGCGCCACCCGCGGCCACGCAGGACAAGGCCGCAGCTTATCCAGCAGCCAAGGGGCCCCTACGCGCCACGCATTCCTCCGGGACCACGCCCACGGCCGACCAGGCCCACCGCCCCACAGCAGCGCTACACCACACGACAGCGCACGTTCCCATCTCAGCGCTACCATCTTGCAAGACTGGCCGACCGCCGCGCCACCCGCGGCCACGCAGGCAAGGCCGCAGCTCATCCAGGAGCCAATGGCCCCTACGCGCCACGCATGCCTCCGACCACGCCCACGGCCGACCACGCCCACTGCTCCACAGCAGCGCTTGGCACCAGAAGACAGCGCACGCTTCCATCTCAGCGCTCCCATCTTGCAAGACTGGCCGACCGCCAGCGCCACCCGCGGCCACGCAGGGCCAGGCAACAACTCATCCAGGAGCCAAGGGGCCCCTTCGCGCCACGCATGCCTCCGGGACCACGCCCACGGCCAACCACGCCCACCGCCCCACAGCAGCGCTACACCACACAACAGCGCACGTCCCCATCTCAGCGCTACCATCATGCAAGACTGGCCGACCGCCAGCGCCACCCGCGGCCACGCAGGGAAAGGCCGCAGCTCATCCGGGAGCCAAGGGGCCCCTTCGCGCCACGCATGCCTCCTGGACCACGCCCACGGCCGACCACGCCCACCGCCCCACAGCAGCGCTACACCACACAACAGCGCACGTCCCCATCTCAGCGCTACCATCATGCAAGACTGGCCGACCGCCAGCGCCACCCGCGGCCACGCAGGGCCAGGCAACAACTCATCCAGGAGCCAAGGGGCCCCTTCGCGCCACGCATGCCTCCGGGACCACGCCCACGGCCAACCACGCCCACCGCCCCACAGCAGCGCTACACCACACAACAGCGCACGTTCCCATCTCATCTTGCAAGACTGGCCGACCGCCAGCGCCACCCGCGGCCACGCAGGGCCAGGCAACAACTCATCCAGGAGCCAAGGGGCCCCTTCGCGCCACGCATGCCTCCGGGACCACGCCCACGGCCAACCACGCCCACCGCCCCACAGCAGCGCTACACCACACAACAGCGCACGTCCCCATCTCAGCGCTACCATCATGCAAGACTGGCCGACCGCCAGCGCCACCCGCGGCCACGCAGGGAAAGGCCGCAGCTCATCCGGGAGCCAAGGGGCCCCTTCGCGCCACGCATGCCTCCTGGACCACGCCCACGGCCGACCACGCCCACCGCCCCACAGCAGCGCTACACCACACAACAGCGCACGTCCCCATCTCAGCGCTACCATCATGCAAGACTGGCCGACCGCCAGCGCCACCCGCGGCCACGCAGGGCCAGGCAACAACTCATCCAGGAGCCAAGGGGCCCCTTCGCGCCACGCATGCCTCCGGGACCACGCCCACGGCCAACCACGCCCACCGCCCCACAGCAGCGCTACACCACACAACAGCGCACGTTCCCATCTCATCGCTACCATCATGCAAGACTGGCCGACCGCCAGCGCCACCCGCGGCCACGCAGGGCCAGGCAACAACTCATCCAGGAGCCAAGGGGCCCCTTCGCGCCACGCATGCCTCCGGGACCACGCCCACGGCCAACCACGCCCACCGCCCCACAGCAGCGCTACACCACACAACAGCGCACGTCCCCACCTCAGCGCTACCATCATGCAAGACTGGCCGACCGCCAGCGCCACCCGCGGCCACGCAGGGCCAGGCAACAACTCATCCAGGAGCCAAGGGGCCCCTTCGCGCCACGCATGCCTCCGGGACCACGCCCACGGCCAACCACGCCCACCGCCCCACAGCAGCGCTACACCACACAACAGCGCACGTCCCCATCTCAGCGCTACCATCATGCAAGACTGGCCGACCGCTGCGCCACCTTTGCGGCCACGCAGGGCAAGGCCGCAGCTCATCCAGGGAGCCATGGGCCCCTCGCGCCACGCATGCCTCCTGACCACGCCCACGGCCGACCACGCCCCCGCCCCACAGCAGCGCTACACCACACAACAGCGCACGTCCCCATCTCAGCGCTACCATCATGCAAGACTGGCCGACCGCCAGCGCCACCCGCGGCCACGCAGGGCAAGGCCGCAGCTCATCCAGGAGCCAAGGGGCCCCTTCGCGCCACGCATGCCTCCGGGACCACGCCCACGGCCGACCACGCCCACCGCCCCACAGCAGCGCTACACCACACAACAGCGCACGTTCCCATCTCAGCGCTCCCATCTTGCAAGACTGGCCGACCGCCAGCGCCACCCGCGGCCACGCAGGGCCAGGCAACAACTCATCCAGGAGCCAAGGGGCCCCTTCGCGCCACGCATGCCTCCGGGACCACGCCCACGGCCGACCACGCCCACCGCCCCACAGCAGCGCTACACCACACAACAGCGCACGTTCCCATCTCAGCGCTCCCATCTTGCAAGACTGGCCGACCACCAGCGCCACCCGCGGCCACTCAGGGCAAGGCCGCAGCTCATCCAGGAGCCAAGGGGCCCCTTCGCGCCACGCATGCCTCCGGGACCACGCCCACGGCCGACCACGCCCACCGCCCCACAGCAGCGCTACACCACACAACAGCGCACGTTCCCATCTCAGCGCTCCCATATTGCAAGACTGGCCGACCGCCAGCGCCACCCGCGGCCACGCAGGGCAAGGCCGCAGCTCATCCAGGAGCCAAGGGGCCCCTACGCGCCACGCATGCCTCCGGGAACACGCCCACGGCCGACCACGCCCACCGCCCCACAGCAGCGCTACACCACACAACAGCGCACGTTTCCATCTCAGCGCTCCCATATTGCAAGACTGGCCGACCGCCAGCGCCACCCGCGGCCACGCAGGGCAAGGCCGCAGCTCATCCAGGAGCCAAGGGGCCCCTACGCGCCACGCATGCCTCCGGGAACACGCCCACGGCCGACCACGCCCACCGCCCCACAGCAGCGCTACACCACAGGACAGCGCACGTTCCCATCTCAGCGCTCCCATATTGCAAGACTGGCCGACCGCCAGCGCCACCCGCGGCCACGCAGGGCAAGGCCGCAGCTCATCCAGGAGCCAAGGGGCCCCTACGCGCCACGCATGATTCCGGGAACACGCCCACGGCCGACCACGCCCACCGCCCCACAGCAGCGCTACACCACACAACAGCGCACGTTTCCATCTCAGCGCTCCCATATTGCAAGACTGGCCGACCGCCAGCGCCACCTGCGGCCACGCAGGGCAAGGCCGCAGCTCATCCAGGAGCCAAGGGGCCCCTTCGCGCCACGCATGCCTCCGGGACCACGCCCACGGCCGACCACGCCCACCGCCCCACAGCAGCGCTACACCACACAACAGCGCACGTTTCCATCTCAGCGCTCCCATATTGCAAGACTGGCCGACCGCCAGCGCCACCCGCGGCCACGCAGGGCAAGGCCGCAGCTCATCCAGGAGCTAAGGGGCCCCTTCGCGCCACGCATGCCTCCGGGACCACGCCCACGGCCGACCACGCCCACCGCCCCACAGCAGCGCTACACCACACAACAGCGCACATTCCCATCTCGGCGCTACCATCTTGCAAGACTGGCCGACCGCCAGCGCCACCCGCGGCCACGCAGGGCAAGGCCGCAGCTCATCCAGGAGCCCAGGGGCCCCTTCGCGCCACGCATGCCTCCGGGACCACGCCCACGGCCGACCACGCCCACCGCCCCACAGCAGCGCTACACCACACGACAGCGCACGTTCCCATCTCAGCGCTCCCATCTTGCAAGACTGGCCGACCGCCAGCGCCACCAGCGGCCACGCAGGGCAAGGTCGTAGCTCATCCAGGAGCCAAGGGGCCCTTTCGCGCCACGCATGCCTCCTGGACCACGCCCACGGCCAACCACGCCCACCGCCCCACAGCAGCGCTACACCACACGACAGCGCACGTTCCCATCTCAGCGCCCAATGCAAAAGCAAAGCAAGCACAAAAAGAAACAACATCCTAAATGAAGGCTACCATCACGGCCCGTCCACAACACGAACATACATCCTGATAATGGACGTCATTAATCAACTGACCTTTAACCAGTAAGTTAGCTCCCGATTAATGAAGTTCATGCTTCAGGCACTCCACTCACAAAGCGTAAAATACATATTCCCTGGAAACGAATATTACCTTTTACCCACAGAGCCAACAACGACCGCAGAAATAGCTCCAAAGAGCCTACTTATCGTCGTGCTCGCTCTCGCCCACCCTACATCTTTCGTGCGGTAACGTTAGATACACATTTCCTCCTCACATATCATAACTTCCTCCAACAGTGCCCACTAACACCACTCCAAAGGCGCGAAGAAGCGACCAGTAAATCGCTGTGCTCGCTTAGCACCACTCTACATCTTTAATGGTGGCAACAGAGTGCTAAAAAGGTAAGCATTGTTCCGTTTCATGGGGTTTAAAAGATCAGCCCTCCACTTTCAAAGGGTTAGATGCAAATTTCCTCCTCACGTACAATATTGTAAGGAATATTGCGTCATCTGCCGGTACCACCACGAACTACCTGTATACGCGGATTGCTTCGTTTTAATTCACCACCTAGAATCCTAACAATATCTTCCTCCCACAGCGCCCACTAACAGCACGCAAAAGGCGCGAAGAAACGACCAGTACCTGTGCCGGCTTAGCACCACTCCGTGAGTTACAGTTCACCATCGTCACTTCTAGATAGTATTTCTTTTAAGTCTTTCATCGTGTAAAACGACTTGTCTGCCATAGTCGTTAAAAAATAAAAATCTAAGAAAACTATCCGTAAAATCAACGTCCAGAAACAATGCAAATGGTCAATAATAAATGTAATCGTATGTAGAAATAATCCAAAACCCGTAAGAAAAGTCCACAAAACAAGTCAATATTCGCATAGTAACGCGGAAAAACAAGAACAAATTCACAGCCAGATATCTCAACACAAAGTGAGGGTGGTAGTGCATACTCGGAAACTTAGGAGGAGGTTTAATGATGGTCATTTTGGAAGGACCTCCTTCACGATGCGCGCTCATCCCTCAGGAAAGGCAAGAACCGCCGTGCGGCAGTCAACCATTTTACAAACATTTGTACTCTAAGCGAGGAGAACTGTCATTCTAGCACTCTCTAGGAAAGTTCAAAATAAACTTCATACTTTTACAAAATCAACAGATACCGCCACTTGTCCTTCAGAACATCCGCTTTTCAGCAGAAAGCGAAAGACAACCGCGCAAAGTACAAGACGCCTAAAGACGTCATGCGTCATTAGCACAGCAGAAGCAAAACCGGGCAGACACCTTCAGGCGGCGTTAGCAATGAAGTCAAAAATTACAGGAAAGATATAATTTTGATTGCAATAATGATGACATTTCAACCCCAAGTTCATTACACGAAGCGTCATCCAAAATTGCATCTTAATATTTAATGCAGAGGAACTTCTGCCAAAGGTATTTATTTGTTTTTAGAAGATTACCTGTCTGTATTTTAAGGACTGTACTGTTTCTCTCCAGCTTGTTAAAGCTCTAACTTCATTTTACTTCACAGATCTTGGAAGAATGGGTCAGCTGGAATGTAAAATTGTCCAACTAAGAAGACAGAGGCTTTAAAATCTAAAATTATGCAAAACTTAACATTTACGTTTTCTTCTTACAAAGGACGAGAAAGTAAAAAGTAACATTTTTATAAAATTATTTTGCTTTATACCCAATAGTAATGTCACAAGTGTAAACATAAAAATAAAACAGTTCATCTGAAAAAAATTCTATATTATTTGATTATCTTACAAGTGAAAAAACATTAAATGTGTTCCATCTTTGAATTGCATGTTCCTTAGAAAGGTAAGAAATGCTATTTATATTATTTATATATATTTATTGTCTTTTCAAATATAATATTTAATTTGCATTATGAAAACATTGTTTTGGAAATATGTTTAAATTGATTTGGCTTCAGGAGAACTAAATTTGAGCAGATTTATAATTTTATTCTTGTCTATTAATTTCTCCTCGGTCCTATGATTACAAACTTTTCTGTTCAGGGCAATTAATTGAAATTAAAACTTATTATTGGGTTTGCCCTCGCAAATTCGTTACTATTTCCTTAAAGAATTTTTCAATTTTCATGCTCCTTCCGAACAGATAAACTATTAATTATTTTATGGTTTACTGTTGTGTTTACGGACTTCAAAACACGTAACGGCATTGTTAATACCCTTGCGGGCCTTTCTGATTCTTTATGCTCGAGGGCCTTTTGCATACTTTATGGCCCGCTCTAATTCAACACAACACATACAACATGTTTTATGAATTTGATTTATTAAAGTTACGATGCAATCAAATACAATAAATAGCATAATGCTGAAATAAGTAAAATGACTCGTTATAAACCTTATTTTGCTTAATTGATATGAAATTTGCAATTTTGGAATGTTTCCGTGAATATACAATTACCACCAGTCATTCATATTTCACAGTTACGTATCCCCTTTTTGTAAAGACATAGTATGTGCTTCTCGAGTCGCAGTACTACTCGTACTAATAAGATGTATAAGGCATATCGGCTAACATCTTCGAAATGTTATTTTTTTGGTGTTATAACATATTCTAAATTCCTTTTGGCAGTAGAAGCATATAACCTAAAAGTAGCGTTTCGTCAACGCTATTTACACTCTTATGCACACTGTTATATAACTCTCAAATACACCATAAACATTTTAAAATATTTTTCGAAATTTTACTGAAAATCACTGTCCGTAATTTTGTTAGCTTTTGCGAGAATTTCCGCAGGAACTTCACAATATTCTTTTATTTTGTACGAACAAATCAGTCCAATAACAATTATGCAATAGTAAATAGATACACACTGTTTTGTTTATCTGACGTCATTTTGACAAATGACGATTACAATGCATCTTTTCACTTTAGACGCAAGAAAAATTATAAAATATTTCGAATTCTCGTTTAATTCAGCAACGAACTAGTAAACCATAAAGTTTAGAATGCACCACGGGCGTTACTAGATGTTTTTGCCCCGAAGACGACTTCCAAATCTCAAAAAGGCCTCTGGCCCGAGGGTTTGGAAATCGCCTTCGGGGCAAAAACATCTACTTAACGCCTTTGATACATAAATAACTTATGTCCAATTTAGAACATGATTATCAGTTTTCACAATAAGTCAATTTATGTGACATTAGTTTCAGCTCATATTGAATGCCACCCATTCTGAATGCTCCTTGTACAATTGTTTCAATAATACATGTTATCAAACACTAAATTAAATTGTATTCAGCTTCACAATAATTAAACAATGTTTAAAAATGTTTCTTCCGCCACTTAATGAATTTGGGGGGTTTCATATTTTTCCCATGTCTGTTTTGCTATATTATCTGAATATTTGCCTATTAATTACTAATAATTATATACAAAACATATTCCCTACGGAAATATCAATATATGAATAAAGAAAAAATATCAAATATCAATATATGAATAAAGAAAAGGCAAGGATGGTAAGGCGGATTTCAGGCTTTTTGGTCAAACTGTTTAGTGGGTAGCCTAACCGTGCTTGCCAGGGACTGGGTTCATTTTCCGCATTGGGAAAGGTCGGCCATGCCACCTCCAAATAGTATAACCTCCTTGATCTGCTCTATAAACTGTTTTCCGGAATATTAAGTTCATTTCTTGTTTTGGGATGTTTCAGAAATGCATGCTAAGTCTATTTTGAAGAAACGACGAAAATTTATTAACTTCGTTTTTTTAAGATGTTATTTGTGTTCCACTTTATCAATGTTGAGTTATTAGGGAGATGCACTTATATTATTATTGCTTATAAACTAGGAGACAGTTTTGGATTGCTTTAATGATGATGGAAATGAATCAATGAAGTTTACAATTCATGATATACATATTACGGATTGACTACTAAGGAGTCTTGAGGAATTGAGTGGGTGTTACATTGGTTTGTGGATATATTTTGGTTCTGATTATAATAGTTTCTAGGTGACATTTTTTAAAACTTTTATTTACTGCCTATTCAATTGTAATACAAATTTTAAGGGATTTTTAAAAATATTTCAAATTACTTTTAGGCATGGTGACAGCGATTTGTTGTAAGGTAAATTATTTACCTCTTTTTGAAATCGTAGTTTAATGAATGGATAATAATGAATACATAGTTTAAAAAGAGTAGAAGATTGTAAATAATTGCAATTGAAGGGTTGAGTTTAAAATTTGTAAAAAAATATGGAAGGTGAAAAATATGCCGTTTATATCAACTTATTAAGTGCATTTAACACTATATATACAAAAATTTTAAGAAAAATTTGAGCCGATTTTCAAAAAATCTTGTTTTATATATTGTTCATTCAAAACTTTCAAAAAAACTATTACAATTTTCAAAATATTAGTTCTGCGCCTCTTTTTTAGGCGTTCTTAGCTCTGACCGTGAAAAAATGTAAAGAAAAATGTTAAACAGCGATCAAAAAAGATCTTTATTTCAAACAAAAATTACGTGAAAACTATCCCTTTTATAAAATTGTACATGACCGTGATAAAAAGTTACATTCATTTATACAATACATACACAATATTACAATACAATACCTTAATTATCAACAACCTTTCTGTAACAAACTGATTGCATTGTGCACTCAGGGTCAGTTTTAATCCTAACGTAGTTGGGCGACATTTCAGAATTTTTCATCATAGTTATAACAATAATAATTGATAATCAATCTTAAGACAAAATTTCTTAATACGTTAATAATATTATTTCGGTTTTGCATATATTATATTACAATTGCAATATTTTGTTCAAATATAATTTATGTTACACTGTTCTTCAGTTTCATTGTCAATGGTTGTAGTACCTTGTGGCCTGTGGTACAGTGGGTGTGTATAACCTTTTAGAATATACTGTGTAGTGATATTTAAGACGTTCGGTTGGTAGAATCCGAATGCATTGTCAATAAATATTCATTTATAATATTTATGGAATTTTAATTGAGCCGTGACCAAACAAGTCCAAAATACCATATTTTGAGATATTTCACCCATTGAATCCCTGCAAGTAACGCCATCTGCTGGGGCATTTACTTTCGGCAACGGCCTAACACTTTGAAAGATATAAAGAGGGG
Source organism: Teleogryllus occipitalis (assembly GCA_011170035.1). NCBI lineage: Eukaryota > Metazoa > Arthropoda > Insecta > Orthoptera > Gryllidae > Teleogryllus > Teleogryllus occipitalis. The sequence goes on from BLKR01015612.1 coordinate 30,086, forward strand.
GGAAATCATAAATTTATTACAATGCACGTCTACTCCATGAAGTTTTTGATTCCTCCTAAAAGATCTCAAATTTGGACTTGCTTGGCCTAAAAGACCTTGGATTTGGATTGATTCTTGCTACATACAAGCCCTTGAACTATAAAATACATAGTTACATTGTGTCAATTCTTTCAATTGTATGGTTTAATGGTTTATTATATTTTTCTATTTGTATAACTTCAAGTTGTTTAATGAATACAGGATAAGTAAAATTATGAAACATGAATGCAAACTTTATAAATGCTGCAATTTTTTGTTTTTGCTTAATAAATTGACCGAAATTATTGACAAAAGGAGGGCCATTTGTACAGCAACACCACATCGTTTTGTACCAGTATTTTCCACAATTCATGGGCGTGCAATGAAGCTGTGCAAAATGGACTCTTGTCGCATAGCCAAGTATTGTTGGAAACGGAATTATCTTTTATATAATCCGTGGACAAATAAGTTTAACACCTGTTGATTTATTTATCCCTACTCATCAGATTTCAATGTATATTAACTTTTGTGTTGTGACTTAGTCTCTCTCTCTCTCTCTCTCTCTCTCTCTATATATATATATATATATATATATATATATATATATATATATATATGTTAACACTGTTGAACATCTTATTGTAATATTAGCTGTCAGTCTCACTTGTCATTTTCATATACGTATACCGGACTTTTCAGTTCTCCTTCACGGAGCGACCCGCTACTACGTCCGCACCGCTTGCCAACTCTGCAACTGACTACATAGGACGCACGCACGTCGACGGACCGGTGCCGGCGAAACGGAACTGCGTGGCTTGTCGCCGAGCGATGCACGGAAGTATAATCGCTCAGCTGTAGTTTCATGGATTGGGTAGACTGTGATAATTTTTGGAAACGCCTTTCAATTGATCATGGGGAACGCTGTTCTCGTGTGCTTCCTTTTGTGAACTTTTTTTTCTTTATTGATGTGGCGTGTGATTGATTTCTACGTGTTTCCGGGCGCGTCAACCGCTTTGGTCATTAGTCCCGTACACTACTCTAGTAGAGCATGTTTCTTCCTCGGGAGATGGCGGCGATCTTCCCCCGCTGGATGGCGAGATCCGGCGCCGACCTACCGTCGGCTAGTGGGGTTTCCCCCTAACCAGGACTCTCCCACCAGCGGGGCACCGCCCCAGCTGGGACAAGCTCTAGGCTCCCGGAATGTGGTAGTGTAGTGCATGTTAGTGTGTAAGGAGTGCGGATAGGACAAGAGGAAGGAAAGATCGCGCGCGGTCCGTTTATTAGGGACTGCTCCGGCATTCGCCTGGTATTGATCGGAGAAACCACGGAAAACTACCAATCAGAGCAGCCGGTCGCTAGAATTCTCCTCCAGACAGCAGCTGAATACGACCTAGCTGAAAAGCTAGTGTCGAAAATCCTGCCGCCGTGGGGAGTGGGAACCTAGGACCTCCCGGTCAGAGGCGCTGCAGTGCCAGTTGATGCACTGAGCTGCCACACAGAACTCCATAACAGATTGGAGCACAACAGATTCAACTCCACCCCATTCATTCGAGTGACCTGAGATGACTGGTGTTGGTGTTATTTGCCCCATTTGTCATCATGGTGACTCACTTTTGGTCTAAAACAATTTGCAATCATTTATTTTGTAAAGATTGCATTGAAATTTTGTTGATAAAACAAACTGAGGCGGAGCGAGAACAAACACGTCGGATGTGTTGATTCGTCTTAGTACCCAAATCACCATCATCAAATGAGGGGGAGAAGGAAGGGGAGATGGAAATTAAGAATTTGAAGATTATGTCATGGGTGATATCCATTCAGGATACTTTTAGTCATGCTACAACCAAAACGTACGACGAACGACGTGTGAACGACATTCAAAAGCTACTTGAAAAAATTCCAAAACTCCGTCTCGGCAACCTCAACGTGCAATAGACGTGCATCGTGAACCTACTATTTTCAGACTTAAACTACTATTTTCAGGGAAAACGTCTCGTCAACGTCGCCGACCCCGTCGAAGATAACGCCATCAATCTCAAAACACTACATCTCGACAAACTACTAGATGGTTTTCACCCTGTGTGATTATAAATGATGACACTGTATATTAAATTTAGAAAAAGTAAATGTTTTCATAAATTTTCTCATATTCTTATTTACTGTACGTCACAGCCAGGCAGGGCCTCCATCCCACTCCTCTAGCTGCCCCGAGTTTTTTTTTCAGAAGTTGGAAGGTAACGGTAGGACAGAGCAGGATTAGGCAGAACAGCTAACGTGACGTCACAAGGTCGACCTTCTGACGTCACACCAGCCGATGTTGACACAGGACGTCCACCGGATGTCCACTTCCGCTGTCAACATCCGATTGCGGTTTATTTACACTGGATGTTGTTCCAGAACCGGCACTTTCCGTCTACTCTTCCCGTCGAACTGAAATTGTAAATATTATTAAATGTCCAGATTCTTGGTTAGAAAAAGAAATTACCGGAGAAAACTGGTTAGCAGAATGTTTTCAAAAGAAATAAAGAGATGCACCTTAGGTCTCGTACGGAGTAAAACTGGGCGAGACCAAAGTGTACGTAAGAGTAAGTACGTAAGAGGACTAAAGTGCTGGCCAGCTAAAAAGACCAACTAACGAGACAACTTTTGAAAAATGTCACTGCCGGAAGAGAACATGTATTCATACTCGATTTAGGGCAGTTTCGTTTCGTTTTGTGTTGGCAAAAGCCGTTGCCAACCTTCACACTATTACTCTTAATATATTACGTTTATGTGGTAGGGACATTTCTTTCAATTTAAGTTTGCAATGAAAAAATGACTACTTCCGTAGATTCCGCCAACATTCAAGCCATTCATGTGTACTTAGCTGTGCTAGTTTGATATTGTTGCCAGCCATTCGCATTTTTGGTTGGCTGTTTTTTCATAAATCTGCATTTAGTGGTTTCGTTTACCCTATTCATTTAGTACTTAGCGTTTTTTATTTTTATTATTTTCCAATTGTTTTCGTCACTAATCACGGTGGAGTTGGTCGAGGTTGTTTTAGCAGTAAAGGTTAGTTTTTTCGATTTAGTATTTCTTGTGTAAAATTAATTTTCTTATATTTATTATTAATTTTTCTGAATGCAATTTATTAATAAATGAAAAATAATTAACAAATCAACTACATCTGGGCCTATTCTTAGTATTTTGTCTTTAATGTTAAAGCGAATTCAAATTTCTCATCAAAAGGGAATTTTAAATTTATTTTGTGGATTTTGGAAGGAATCAGTAGAAGAGGTCCATGTCACTCACACTTATTTGGCAATACTAATGGGAAAATTATTACAGGTAAGAGTAATGTTTTTTACTTTTAAATCTTATCTTTTAAAACTGGAAGGTGTAGTTTTTATAATTAAAATAGTTATTGGTATAGTTATTGTCTATAACTATTGATTGTCATTAGTTATGTATTAATAGTAATAAATACAATTTTATATTTGCAACTTTCTGTATGTTTACAGGTGGGTGTGAAGTCTGTTGAAAGTTTGTTATTAACAAAAAAAACAAGAATCTCTGACCACACCCAAAAAGACCCGTCCAGTGATTGACATTCACAATTTTACAAAGGATGGAATTTCCAATAAAATATATTGTATTTTGGGTCAGAAGTTCATTTAGACTTTTTAATTAGTTTGTAATTTCAAAATTTTATTAATCTTAATAATGATCAATTTGTTTTGTAGTGTTTTATCTGAAGTACCATCAATTATTTTTTATGTAGGTCTTTGGTATTTCTATTTGAAAGTAGGTGATGAAGGATTAAATGTTCAAGGCATCCGGACCTCCGTGAAGCTTATAGTAAAAGCATATTAGTTTTACTTGTTTTGGGGAAAGAAAGACCAATAGAAAGGCAGCTCATGAGGGTGAGAGTGAAACTATAATTTTTTAAAAGAGAGTGCTTCATAAGGAATTGTATAAGAAACTCAGTTAACTCCTGCACACCGAATATTGTAGTTTTTTGAATGAGGCATAGCAATATATTTGAATGGTAATTTCTTATATTGTTTTTGGAACATTAATATTGTTTCATTTTTTTGTAACCTGTTTGTAACAGTTGATTGGTAACATTTGCAACATTATTTGTAACTTAGTTTTGGGATAGTGGCACCACATCTCTCTCCCCAACTCCCACATGCGTTTTGAAATTCTCTTTGACACAACACACTAATTTGAATAGTAAAAATAACCATTGTCTTCTTCACAATCCCCATTATCACTGAAAGTTTGTTTAACTGGTATAATAAATATATTAATTTTTGTGTCCAGACTTTATTTTAGACAATCATATACATATTGTAAACCAAAACATATAAAAAACGTAATTTAGATTGAAATTTTATTGAAAAGTTCTGGTAATTTTTTAATCATTTTTCAACTCTCAAAGTTTTGAGCAGCACTTTTCCTCTTCTTCAGGAGTCTTATTTGAATATAAACAGAAATTATTATAAACTAAATTAACATTTTTTAACTTTTAAGATTATAGTGAAACAAATTGGAATATATTATAATAAATATGTACTAGATACAATTGAACTCGCCTTAATAAATTGTCATTTTTTAAATTATTTCATGAAAAATTACTGCATCTTACAAGGAAGCAAATCCTTAACAACTTCCATTGTGTCAGAGACCAAACAGAGCAGAAGGGCAGAGGGAACGAATTGGTAGTGGAAGAATGTTAAGAGATGTAAGATTTTTCAATTTGAATTTTTTTTACATTTCACAGTGTCATATATACTGGAAATTTCACTAGTTTCAACTTTTGTATTCATTGTGTCATTTTACTTTATATGTAAAGTTTCTGAAATCATTCTGGAATAAATCTATTGAAAACCTAAAATTAGGTTTTCAATATTTCTAAAATGAGGTTTTCAATACGTATATGACTGTCTAAAATAAAATCTGAACAAAAAAATTGAATAAAATCTCAATGACGATCTGAAGATAGTGAAATATATTAGTCTTGTACTGCTTCCAGGCCTATTGGGAATAATTTGGGCATGCATTTGTAATGACACCTGAAGTATAATATGATCATCCTCATTTAAATTATTTAGCAAGTTACTGAGAAGGTTTACTGAGAAATTACTGCGTGATCAGGATGTAGTTTATAATATTGTAATCACAATAATAAAAAGTGGAAGAGTGTAACATTATTATGTAAATTTATGTGTTTACTGTGCCATTGGTATTGAGTGTATATTCCTGTTTTAATATATAACTTTTAACCAATCAAAAGGTTAACTTTACTACAATAAGTATCCTTATTACATGTATCACAGCCAGTTTTAAAGGAGAAGAAATAGGTTTAAAGAGAAAGTCTATCATTGGTAAGAACAGGCAAGTTACCGAAGACTATATTAATTATGAATTTCTTATTTTTTAAACAATTACTTACTTTTGAAAGATAATGAACAATTAAACAGTTAAATGAAATGGGTGCTTTTGCATTAATATTAACTGTTAGAAACAATTCATTAGGTTTTATAAAAATTACCATAAATATAAATAAATGTATTTTTTCTTTCAGTATAAATCATTATTAACTGACGAAACCATGAATAAATTGATAGTACTACCATCTCAAAACCATTATTAACACTAAAGTCAGTAAAGATAACTTTTAATTTTGTTTTTCATATTCTCTTGACGCACTTTAACATTTTCACGCTTGCACTTGAGAATGATAACTCACATAGCGTAATTGTTCACCGAGTTAATATTCGTTTATTGATAAAAATCTTGTTTAATTCGAACGAAAAGTGAGAATTACATTATTGTACTGTCTTCAAACGCGCGAGGAGTGAATGACAACAAACAAAACGAGAGTTGATCGGAATGAAAGTTTCATAAGTTGGCTATTCCGACAGGAAATCCATTCAGCTGGCATATTACGAATCTAGTGCGGCCTAATAGGCGGCCTGGACCATACGAGAGCGTTCTACTACAGAAACGAAATGCACAGTAACTTCAACCTAAGGCCTGTTCATCCTTAGAATAATCCTGATGTAAACACATACACGTGCTTAATACACCATTAATTAATTACTGTTGCAGCTGCTGTTGCGTACCTTGCTGTATTTGTTGTTGCTGCCCATGCTGTTGCGGTTGTTAAATAGCTTACATCTAATACACCGCCAAAATGGGGCGCAGAAAATGCTGCTGTTCTCAACGCGTAAACCCCTCCAGTATTCCTTGCTGCGGCACTTGCATCTTTAGAAACAACGAAAATAAACAGATTTCTGTTTAATATGTTAAAACATTAACCAGCAAAATGTGCTGCGAATGTGACTGTGACTGTGACTGCGACTGCTGCTGCACAATCTGCCACACGGTCTAATTCTCGCACATCATTTTTAAGAGGAACCTGACCGTCTGTGGACTCGGGGGACTCCTTTTGCGGGAGATGTTCAGTCTGTCGGGGTAAGAATGAAGGCACAAATTCGGCTGCGTTCACGTTCAACGTGGAAATTTTTGACGACAGATCGGAGGTCTCGGTCGAATCACCAGCACCACAATCTGCTTGCTGTTCCCAGGAATCGGGAGCTCCGTTATTCGCCATCCTATAACGACATCGACATATGAAATGACGCGCCGTCACTTGACAACTTTTTAATGTTACCAAAGCAAATTCTGTGAAATCTGAAGTTACTCTTAAAATACACGTATTTTTTTAAAATTTCTTACGAATCATGTCATTCGGCTGCGTGAATATATTGTCTAGGCGCTGCTATGTGATTACACCTGTTCGACACTATTATAAAAATGTGCTGCAGCTCCACGAAAGAGGACTGTACCAAGACCTCTTTCCCTCAAATGCAAGGTATCATGATTATGTCAATTAATACGGCATTAATTGACAAGCCACATTTGTTACATTTAATGACAAAATAAGTGCCTGTTACTCACTTTATCAGAGCCGGCAAGTCAAATACATCAAAATCGCAAAATCTGCGAATACAAACTTACTCACGGTCGCCACCTGAATTAATCAGGAACAAATAACTTACATCATAAATATGCCGGCTGACCATGTATTTTTAAGCCTAAGGTTCAGCAGAGCTAACACAGAAAACCTCCTAGGGCGTTGACTTCGAAATGAAGTGCGTATATTCCAATAGGGAGTACGCTTACAGATTCAAGCCTATTGAATAAACTTCACATTGGCGGGAAAGAAAGGTTAATGAACACTAAGAGGAAACAATCAAAGTACATTAACCAATTTATTACGATCAACAATAAGTCATACAAATTATTCCTCGAGTAGGAAAAACACACTTCTACAAGTCGAGGAATCACACAGAATTACCAACATATAATTATAGCACAAAATGAAGTGAACGGAGCGAGGCCAGTTCACGAGATACCTACAAAAGTTTAATCACACAGAAATTACAAAATAGCGTCGAAACAAACATCCATTTTAGGATTCTCGACACCTCAATTACATGGCAAAATTGACAAAGGCCTTCACACAGGAACCTTTCAATAAAAAAAGATAAACAAATTGAGTTAGAAGCTGTAAGAATCTGAAACTATACCTTCAGAACACAAAGAAGGCATTAAACAGAGCTACAGAATTTAAAGGCTCGATTGAGCTAGGAACAACAATGAAAATACCTACTACAATAAATGCCCGATACCAACAATTCATAAAATGAATGATATATGGTAACCTTCAAGGTGTCTCACTTAATACCTCGATGAAATTGGATTGGATTTTCTAGTGCGCTTACACTTAATACCTCACACATCTGTGTGTTGTGCTGATTTTTACTACCAAAAAGCTGCTTTACAAACCGCCGACCACTGCCGACAGCAGCTTGTTGCCCGAGCTGCGAACAATAGGCAAGCTCACGGGGCCAAGGCCGGAGCGTACAAAATGTGCCACGGTCGGACCGCACGGGCACTAGCTCCGCCGTAGAACAAATGCTTCAGAGGTCCCAGGCGTCCTGCGTCTTACTCAAGACTTGAAGCTATTAGTGAAGCTGCAACATATAAACACACAATTTAGAAATGTGCACTCACTATTACCAACATACGATTGCGCCGGAATAGGCCATGACACGCAACCACACACAGTACCGCCGCCCATTGGCACGACACGGCATGCGTAAATTTTATCTGTCTGCCGCAATTTGGCAAGAACAGAGACACAAACATTCAAAAACTGAGTCGCCGCCAACAAACAAGAAGTGGCTCGACGCGAAACAGTTGTTACCAAAACAAAATAAAAATCAGCACATGCGCAACCTCATAACAAAGACTTACAAAATATTCATACCAAAATACATTATGTACCAATCCAATTCCATCACTAGCACGGCATAAATGCCGTATCAAAAATTCATTACATTAGCTTATAACCTAAAGACACCTTTTACCATTGTACCTGCCGGCCGAAACCGGTAAAAACGACGCGCGGTCGGGCTGACGCGCCCAAGCAAATGGACCTATCGGAGCCTAAAAGATGAGAGTGCCCTAGAGTCAGCGCTCGCAGGCGCTTAAATAGCTTCTCCCTGTGGGGAGAGGGAACTACACGCATCGAGATGTGACGAGTCACAAATCGATATTAGTACACAGAATAAATAATATAGAAGCTCCTGGAATAGGCAACTTGTGAGGCACTCATGATGCGCACTAGGCCTATCTAGCGGGCGGCAGGCGAACTACATGCCTGAATACAATTAAATTTTTATTTTGCTAATAACATTTTATTTTCAGCGCTATGAGGCCAAACAAGGAGTCTATAATATGCCAAATTTTGTGTAAATTGCACATTTTGTTAGCCTGAAGGGCTGGCACATCTGTATTTTCCACAATAAACAAAAACCTGTTTTATATCTTAACAATTTTGTATCATAATTTTTCAATTTTATTTTGGACCTGAATAACCTGTATTAGATGTCAACAGTATTAAAGAATACATCACCCTGAATTTGTCTATGGCCATAGACTACAAAAATGTACACCTTTATGGGGATTTTTTCCCATTTTACCATGTAAATATGATATATACCAGTAAACTAATAAACTTACATTACAAAACTAACTAAGTTACACATAGGATATTCTTCTAGGATGCGACGATGCCTTCTCGGATGTTGATGAGAGGGTGCACTTTGTCAAAGTTAGTTTTGAAATTTAACAACATTGGTCAGATTTGAATATTGCAGTTCCGTCCGAATAGTGCAATCGTTGGTAACCTATTAGTTCGCCTTCGCTTTTGCAAACGTGATTCACGTTACGCGAAATTTGTTGTAGCCGCTTTTGTGACCTGTTTGTGGCTAGGTGGAATGAGCCGGATACATCGTCGTGTGTCGTCAATGTTTGCAATTCGGAATGAACTCTGAAAACAAATTTAAAGGTTGTTGGGATTTACTGTGAATGATTTGTAATCGATTACTAATTGTTAGAAGACTAATCCACAATTTTCAGTTATTTTAGTCCAGGCTGGTTAATTCCAAGATGACACTGTCTTTAACTGAATATGATGATAAAAATCAATTAACAAATGTTTTGCTTGATGGATCAAGTGAACCTGAGTCACGCTTGAAGTTAATGGCAGCTCAGAAAGAATGCACCCGCTTAATACAAGAAGTCCAGGCAGCAAATGCTGCTAGGACAGAATTGGAGCAAAAACTTAACACAGCTCGTCAGATGTTGGATCTGAAAAGGAAAAAGTCACGAAAAGCAGAAGGGAAAGTCCAGGCATTGGAAAATCAAATGGCATTAGTGCGAGATATAGTTTGGGATGGTCGAAATAAACATCATGATGAAACACGCGAGCGCCTTGCTTCAGTGTATAGCCGAGCAAGTCCATCAGTTGCTTCAATTGGCAACAAAGGGATGGGGGAATCGCATGGTCAGAGGATTCGTGAATCGGAAGGTGGACTAAGCACCATTTCTGAAGCCATGGATTCAACTGGCTCGTTACTCTCTGAACTGGGCCACACTCGCTCAGAAGACGAGTTGGAAGGATCATTACGACACAGTAAAGGTTGGCGCAAACATCGCCCATCTAACCCTTTAGACGCTCCATCAGGTCCCAAAAAACCTCGTTCCAGTTTCACATTCCAATCAGTGCAGCCATCTGATCCGTAGCCCTGGTGCCGCGCACCAGGGCTACGGAGGCGGCGGCGGCGGCGGCGGCGGCGGCGGCGGCCGAGTCGCCGCTGGCGGACGCGAGCGCCAGCTGCTGGCAGCTGCCGCTCCCCCTGTCCCCGCTCTCGCCCCGGGGCTCGCTGCCGGGCGACAGGGAGTAGCGCTCCGGGCCACCGCGGCGCCGGTGGCGGTGCACGCGCGAGCTCGCCTGCTTGACGATGGTCCTGCGCACGGCGAAGGCGGCGCGCGCGGGCGGGCAGGGGGCGGGGGGCTCGTCGGCGTCGGCGCCCCAGGCCGAGCTGGCGGCGGCAGCGGCAGCGGCAGGCGGCCGGCGGACGGCAGCTGCGCCAGCGCGGCCAGGTGCACGGGCCGCCGCCCGGCCATCATGTCCGTGAACTTCTTATTGGTTGCTTGGGTTTGCGTATGTGGTCGTGTAACGTTTCTCTTCTGAAAATAGTTCTTGTTGAAATTAAATACTTCCTTGTTTAATTGCAAGAAGGGATTGAGAGACTCCGAATAGGGCCACTGTTCTACAATGCGCTGACGGCGAAAAAACCGTACACCCGTCGTCCACTACAGACAGTTTTATCGGCGGTTGACTCATAACAAAAGGTCCAAATGAAGCGCTCACTAGACTCCGTAAACAATAGAGAGGTCAGTTCTCTTCGCTTACTGCGGCAAGATCGTCGTAGAAAATCTTTCAATAATTTTAATTTTCATGCGTACCCTATCATTTTATGTCGGATGTTGAGGTCGGACCGTGTTTTAAAAAGCATATAAAAGGTAACCCAATGATATGGGTTAAAAATGTAGTTTTAACTGTGTTTTCTCGAGTGACTGAAGAAAATCCGTCATTGGCCGTTAGATTGACGAATGCACATCACGGACCACGGGAGTGTCTTCGTCAAGTGTAACGAATGCACGCAGAGGTGAGTTTGTACACACAGTAAACTTGTCACACTATGGAAATTAACGATTTTGGTGTTGAACTCCTTCCGGACGCGTCGGCAATAAGTAGAAGTGGCGATTGTGAAACGGTATGCAAGTGTCACAGCTGGAGTTTTATTCTCATCGCAAGCAGGAATGCTGTTGCCGCGTACGCTTCTAACAGCTCGGTACACGTGTACCTCGAAGGAGCCTGGAGCAATCGGCCAATGAGGTTTGTAGTCGCGGATGAATACCATGTTTCTTTGTTTACATCAGGTTCATTCTTCGGCAGAACAAAGATTAGAAGAGCATACATATCAATTTATTGTTCTAAACTTTGTGACGATTCATTCCATAGATACGTCTCAGCAGAATCGGCTGAGATAAGTGTTATCGACGCACAAGGTCATTTGTACGGAAAACTTTGTTTTAACGGTAAAGCTCTTCTTATAGAATAGGAAAGGTTAGCAACTGCGAAAACGTCTCTCCAGACCTAACAATGGAAAGTTTAAGTGTTAATTTACAAGGTCTAGTACAAGGGTAAGTTTGCTTTCACTTTCTTCTTCACACTTTCTTCTCCAGAATGGATGCGCACGTGCAAATATAAGCTTCCTTTATGGCTGAAGCTCTTTTTACAGATGGAACACTGGAAAGGTTTCTCACCAGTGTGGGTGCGTATGTGTTCGTTCAAGCTTCCCTTTTGACTGAAGCTCTTCTCACAGATAGTACACTGGAAAGGTTTTTCACCAGTATGGGTTCGCATGTGTACATTCATAATTCCTTTTCGACTGAAGCTTTTTTCACACACAGAACATTGGAACGGTTTCTCGCCCGTGTGCGTGCGCATGTGTATACGTAAGTGTACTTTTCGACTGAAGCTCCTTTCACAGATAGAACATTGGAACGGTTTCTCACCTGTGTGGGTGCGCATGTGCATACGTAAGTCTCTTTTTTCACTAAAGCTCTTTCCACAGATAGAACACTGGAAAGGTTTTTCGCCAGTGTGGGTGCGCATGTGCGTACGTAAGTGTCCTCTTTCACGGTAGCTCTTTTCACAGATAGAACACTGGAAAGGTTTTTCTCCAGTGTGGGTGCACATGTGCATACGTAGGCGTCCTTTGTCGCCGAAGCTCTTTTCACACATAGAACATGGGAAAAGTTTTTCACCAGTGTGGGTTCGCTTGTGCCTATCTAAGTTTCCTCTTACACTGAAGCTCTTTTCACAGATAGAACACTGGAAAGATTTTTCACGAGCGTGGGTGCGAATGTGCCTAGCCAAGTTTCTTTTATGACTGAAGCTCTTCTCACAGATGGTACACTGAAAAGGATTTTCACCAGTGTGCGTGCGCATGTGCTTACACAAGCTCCAGTTTTCACTGAAGGTCTTTTCACAGATAGAGCACTGGAAAAGCTTTTCATCAGGGTGGCTGCCCATGTGACTGTGAAATTCTCGATCTGCCAACAAAGAACACTTGTATTAGCAGTATTGAGACTTGGGGGAAGATACACTTTAAAAAAGTCGGTTTTTGAACACATCTTTTCCCTGTGTAATAATTATTCAAAAATATTTTGGTGAAAAAAATATTTCAATAATTGCAATAGTTTTCGAGTTATAAATTAAAAGGCATGTCGCTACATCGTGTATCTATTAATAGTAAGGTAAGCAAAACTCACGCATCTAACCTTGTCGCTTGTTTTCCAGAATTTCCGTTTTTGTTTCCCTTACAATTCAAAAACTAATCATGTGAAATTGTTAGGATGCGTGTAACCAAGTATTATCTACAAAACCATGCTAAATCATACACTTAAGATCAATAGTTTTTGTGATAAAAAATTATAAAAATGAAAAACTAGTAACAACCAATGTTAATTTTGGATTAATATTAAAAATATTTACTGAGAGATCTAAATGAAAAAGCATGGTTGTGTACCTGTCAGAATTGCCAACAAATTAAAAGAAGAAATTGGTAAAACTCTTCAAAATTATTTGACTTATTAGGGAAAAACTCAGCGCACGAAAAGCGGAATTTTAATTTTAAAACAATTTAAGAGCAATTTTTCCTTGCAGAAGAGATATTTTTTATGAGTCAATTCATTTTCACTGCAATGGAATACGATTTTAATGGAGAAAAGAGCGGAAAATAGTCAATATTTAACTGCTGTAAGCTGTATCTACCCCCGTAAGGTAAAGGACAAGGTGTTCTCTTACCTTACTACTTCACAGGTGCTGGCATATTAGGAAATGGCATATTACGGCATTATAAAAATTTCTTTAAAACACCCATTTCTAGCGAAAAGATTGGTAGAAAATGCCGTAAATGTCAGCTGTATTGGTGAAGGAGGATCTACCGCTCACACATTAAGCATGTAAGCTTATCACGACACACGTTTCTATCCGCAAAAATCGTCTTATTCATAGGCGCCCGTGGAAGTGTTTTCCTAAAGCCAGTGCGTTCGCACAGCTGCTATATTTGTCCAACCCAACTCAGCTCAGCTCCGCCAAGTGTTTTAAGGGCTACGACGAAGTGCGAAACTTCACTTAATATAAATTGAGAATAGCTTGACGTGTGTGCCATTGGCGGCTGGTGTACAGTGGGTGAAATTGACCATGCCTAGTTGCGTTGCAGCGGTTTGCGCAAAGGGGTCAAAGAAAGTGTCGGGCATAACCTTCCACACAGTATCGCGCAGAAAAACAGAATCGACCATACCATCAAACGAGGAAACAACAGAATGTTCAGGATGTTAATTCTCAGAAAAAGCTTTTCGCAATGTGGTCTCAGAACAAACAAATAAATGTGTGTATGAGTCTCCCAGAACTCCTACCCCTCGTCCAAGCCGTGGGAGAGTGACGTCTCGAAGAGACGATTATAGATAACGGGGCTCTGCTACTACACAAATTAATGCTTCAACAGGTTTGTACTATAAACGGCTTTGTAAATATGACTTTAGTTTGAATAAATGGTGACCTTCCGTAAATCGTATGTCATTTACATTACCCTTCAATTGATATCAACCAACAGAATTGGTGCTGGTGCCTACAAATATTTCATTACAAAAATGATTGGACAAATAATGTTAACTTCAACCGAGAGGTAACATTAGAACCTCCTGTATGCAAAAGGCCTAATACAGAGAATAGGACGTATTTAATGATTGTGAATAGTGACACTATTCGCAAAAAATATATTCTGCATTTTTTTACCTAAATAGCAATAGTACTCGGTAATAGATTTTTCTGATTGAATTTTAAGCATATAAATAGAATTTTGCTTGCACTGTTATCGTAATAAGCTTTATTAAATGTGCTCAATGTAGTAAACTGTTTCAAAGAATCAAACATTTCCTATCTTACGACATATTGCCTGCCCACGGCATACCTTTCGTCACGAAGGTTGAACCAATATGGCGGGGCGCGCAATTGCGGCGGTTTCACTGTCTTGATCAAGGAGGTTATAATATGTGGAGGCGACATCGGCCGCAGAAAGTGAAGCCCATCGCTGGTGTGTCCGCCATGTTGATCTGACCAAAACATCAGAGTGCGTCTCGGTGTGTTCCGATTTGTTAGCTCGTTTCTTTCTGTACCGCGAGTTATTTATTTTCTCCTGAAGAAAAAAGTTTAATAAACATTTTTCCCTAGAGAAATAAATTGTTTGGAGTTATATTTCTCAAGGTGAGTACCTAACGAAAGGGCCAGACGTAATTGAACATAGTAAATCAAGGCCTGTCTTTATTACATATTAGCATGTGCTTTTTACCCTTTTGCTTCTTTAAAAACTTTAAGCTGTCTGTCGTTATTTCAGAGTGATAAAATGGTAACCTGTTGTGCTTATGGCTGCACCAACAGGTTAGGTACCGCAAATCACGAAAAAAATTGTCTTTCTTCAGGTAAGCGAGTTCATTTACGATCTCTTTCGGTTTGGTGATTAATAAATTATGGAACCATTGTATTTATTTATGTTTTATTTATAAAATTGAGATATATTATAACCTCCTTGGTCTTGATCAAGGCTATGTTTAGTACTCTTTGGTGACAAAGAAATCAAAGTTCATTCTATTCCTTGTGTCCTGGATATTGTCATCGACGCGGGCGGCCGAGGCCCGGCAGTAGCTCAATCGGTAGATGACGCTAATTCCTTTTGTATTTGTTTTTTTTTTTTTTTTGCCTAGGGCTGGTGGAAGGAAGTTGACAGGGGACTGTTCCACAGAATTACACGACATTTAGGTGATTGAATAACAATTTTCATTTAATTTTTTTTTGACTGGTGTCAGTGAAATTACATCTGGAAGGAATGAATTAAACACTAAAATCCTACCTAATGAGCTCGGGTTAAATTGAAAGGTAAAAACTACTGCTAAAAAAATAGAAAACTACTAATAAATTTACTTCTTAGAGCTGGTAACAAACATGCCAGGGCGCGGCAACGCTGGTAAAATCTTTTAAAAAAAAGAAAACGTCCTCGTTGCGCTCGAAGAGCAGGTAAAGGGAACTCATTAGCGTGAGTTATTTTTTCTTGCCAACAAGGCGACTTATGTTGAGGAGCGATGCGTCGACTGCTGTGCCGGGGTCGGTGAACTCTGCCTAGTTGACGTGGTGGTGTGTCCTCAGGGAGCGCCGGGCATTAGCGGCGGAGGCGAGGCGGCTGGCGGCTGGTGGCTGGCAGCAGGCGGCGGGCCCGTGTCGTCTGCTCTTCCTCACGGCAATTTTGCGGTCCATCAATTGTCGACCGGAGTGTCGGATCACGGTGTGGCTCAGAGAGTTCTCCGAATTAGTTCATGATAAAAGACGTGTATGCGCCTGTTATCATTTAGCGGGTCTACTAGTGCGGTGTCCGCAAGCGGCTTGCTTTGACACTGAATTTACTTCCCGCGAGATTGTTAATAACAAAAGGAAGAACTTTAAAAGATCGAAACTTCTCCCAAATCTACACACAACCTCCCCTTACGTGCATTGCTCGCACGAACATTCTAGTCCACTTTCTCAACCGAAATCCCTTTGCTGAGGCGCGCCCACTCCCAAGCTCGCGAACTTATAAAGTTCTCAGGAGCGCTGCTTGCGCGCGTCCTCTCTCCACCGGCCCTGGCTATCAAGTCATCGTTCTACCAAGTGCCCTATGCCACGTTCACCCTTCCTTCAGGTACCCGTCATTCTATTGGCCCAGAGATATTACGTTCTTTTAAATTTCCTGCCAATCAGAAGCATGGATTTCCCAAAATTTTCCATGGCCAGGCGCACTCCTCCTCTCTCTCTCGCATTTATCGTACACATGTGCGCTCTGAACATTTCATTGCGTCATGTAATGCTCGCTCTAATAAATAGTTTTACATTTACGGCTTAGGGCTTCCCCTCGCTGGACGGGCGTGGTGTTTATGGTTGTATAAACCTTCTGGAGAGGACCGGAAAGTCACTCACAGAAAAGGGTCGCGATTCCAAACAAGACGGAACATGCGCGGGCCGGGGTCGTAAATCCCATGGGGGGCACCGCGGCGGCGGCGACGGAAGAGTCGAGCGGTCAACACAACAACCCCACTTCTCTACGACTACGTATTATTAATGTTAAGTAATAATCGTGCCGCCACAATATTGACACTGAACTTAGTTATTCAATTGCAAAATAGTATATATTACCATGACATAGCATTGTCATTTAGTTTGCAATCTTCGGCTCATGGATCCGCTCCAACACACCCCGTATAGAATGTAAAGCCTTCTTAGCTAGGGTTCAAAGATCTTTGAACCACCATTTGGATATTTTTAAATTGCAATATGACAGGAATATTCCGTAAAACACTCACGAGATTACATAGATATCGCAATTTCATTAATGCCTAGGTAAAACACATCAAATTCTTCAGGTGAAACTCAAGAAAATTTGGGAATTGGAAAAACACATGCATTTGTAAAATACTTCCAATACTCAAAACACTATGAACATATAATAATTTTGTATTATATAGTTTTATTGCAATATATTGTAATTGGCGACAAATGTAAGAACAAAATCAGGTAAAATCCTCAAAGAATTTATACACAAAGGAGTGAGACAAGGGTGCTGTATGTCACCCACACTTTTTAATATTCATCTTGACGATGCTATCAGAATATGGAAGCAGAAGATGAACTTTTTAAATCTTACAGATAATTTTAATAGTAAAATTTTTATAATGACACTTCTGTTTGCGGATGATCAAGTTTTGATATCTGATAATGAAGACACTCTACAAAGAACTTCCGTTAATTGTAAAAGAATACAATTTAGAGATCTCTGTTCAAAAAACTAAGTCAATGGCATTCCAACGGAAATATCCAGTTAGATGCAAGTCAGTGGTTAACAACCAAAACATCGAACAAGTAAGTTCATTCAAGTTCCTAGGTTGTGATCTGTCTTTCAAAGGAGAAATAGATGCTGATAAGAAAATTGAAAAATTTAACAGAATGTGTGGAACTGTTAGGAGGACACTGAAAAGTAAAGTCAGGAATGATACACTCATGAAATTTTATATAACCTTAGCATTTCCTTGTGGGCTATATGAATGTGAAATTTGGACTATGGGCACAAAAATTAGAAGCAGGATTCAGACTGGCGAAATGAAGTTTTTAAGAGGTTGTATTGGTGTCACAAGGAAAGACAGGATTCGTAATGAAGAGATACGCAACTACCTAGGAATTTATAATCTAAATGAAAAAATGACGAAAATAGGACAGCATGGAGAGACCACATAGACAGAATGGAAAACACGTGAATGCCAAAACAGATTCTGAAATACAAGCCAAGAGGAAAAAGGAGCACAGGAAGACCAAAGAGAAGATGGATGGACCAATAATGAGATGCAACGGAATGAAAGTTCTAATGCTTGAAGAAGAATATATTGTAATTGGCAATTAAAATAAATTAGTAATTGACAGTCATGCAAATTACTGAATAATAAGTACTGTAATGAATTGTAAAAATGTGCACAAACATTTTCAAATATAAAATATCAAAAAAAGTCTAACACAAACAAATGGTATTTCCTTTTAAAACAAGTAATTTTTCACACAAATCATCAGACAATAAACCACTAGTTCCCAAAATTAGCCCCCAAATCATTATTGTCGAATCACTGTTGCATTCGAATCTCATATTCCCTAAAGGATAGTAATTATTACATCATAGATAGGTTTTACAGAATTTCTAAAAGATTAAAATGTAAATGTATAACAAAAGCTCGAATGTAAGAAACAAAGAAAGAAATATGAAATAATATACAAATTCTAACTTACGAAGCATCCAACTGTCTGGAATTATGTTCACGAAATGCAGTAAATTCCGGGCGGACGATTATTTTTGTCACCAATTTACGCAAAAACAACCACTAATATTTTCAAAAAATTGAACGTGGCCCATTTTGAAGATCTATTTCTTATAAACACATTTCATTTAGGAAACTAGTCGTGCTAAAATAGCACGTACTTTCTCGCCTTTAGTAATGGTGATGTAATACTATTTATACTTTAATTTCTCTGCGAAGTAACGTTTCAGTCGTCATTTTTTGTAAAACATTACAAATTGTGGAACATTTGGTGCGAAAACGAAATATGTTCAATCAAATATCATCACAAACTTGACATTTAAAACTGCTTTCATACAGCTATATCATTTCACTACGAGGCGTAATTCACAAAAGTTCGCGAGTCGCGACGCAAAAAGTCACTGATGCATTCCAATCTGATATACCCTGAAGGCTAGCAATTTGTATTTCATATATCTCAATTAGGTTTTAAATAATTTCTAAAAGATTAATTTGTAAACGAATAAGAATAGCTCGAATGTAAGAATCGAACAAAGAAATATGAAATAATATACACATTCTCACTGACGTAGCATGTAACTGACTCAAAATACTTCCAAAATTACGTTCACGTCGCGCAAGATTTTCAGAGCGGGCTACTAAGTTTGACGGCAAATTACACCAAATATACTCACATTTTTCAAAAATTCAACATGACGTTATTTGAAGATCTGTTTTTGATTAACACATTTCATTAAGAAAACTAGTTGAGCTGAAACAGCATGTATTTTCTCGCCTTTAGTAATAGTTACTTAATACTATTCATACCACAATTACTCATTACAAATCGCACATTTAGTGCAAAAACTAAGTATTTTCAAGCAAATATCAACACAAATTTGACAATTATAACTCTCTTCATACAGCTGCATCATGTCCCAACAATGAGACGTAATTCACAGAAATTCTGCTGCCGATTCGGGCAGCTGAATGTCATTGTCGCATTCCAATCTGATATTCCCTGAAGGCTTGCAATTATCATATATTTCAAATCAGCTTTAAATAATTTATAAAGATTAATGTGTAGATGTATAACAAAAGGTCGAATGTAAGACACGAACAAAGAAATATGAAATAATATACAAATTCAACCGAATCACACAACTGCCTGAAATTATGTTCACGAGGCGCAGTAAATTCGGAGTGGGCGATTATTTTTGTCGCCACAAATTACATAAAAATACTCATATTTTCACAAAATCCAACATGATCTTATTTTAAGATCTTTTTTTATACATATATTTCATTAAGAAAAAATTGTATCTGAACAATTGTATTTGTAGGAAGACGCCGAATTTTTTATTTTCGCAAAATGAGGCATTTCAACGACCACGAGACCTGCCCCTTTCTCGTACGTACTTTGTGCTCCCAATATAATAAAAAAAGTTGTGCTGTATTATAGAAAAAACGATTTAAAATAAATAAAAATTGCCAATGTTTGACAGAAAATTTCGCAAAAATACTTATGTTTTTGAAAAACTGAACAAGACATTATTTTTAGATGTTTGTCATGAACACATTTCATTAAGAAAAAAATGTTTATCTTCATAATTTTTGTAGGAAGACGCAGAAAAAAAATTTTGAATTTTTGCAATTTTCAAAAAATTAGCGTTTTCGACGAACATGAGACCTACGCTATTCTCTTAAACGTCCTTCACACTATCCTGAATTTAATTAAAAAACGATGTAGCAGTTTTTTTGAAAATTTTAAATATGTCTCGGGAGCTTCATGTTAAGTACTCCCTGGAATTAAAATATCGGCTTCAAATTAAAGGCGCCGCGACATCAGCCTAATCGATCGGGGAATATCAAGTTTGGAGAAAATCGGCTGAACGGTTTGGCCGATAGCAATGTTCATGGACAGACGTTTTCAAGTCAATCGACTTTTCGGTATCAAGGACACACTAAACATGGATTCTGACAGCACTACGTGTAAGACGATTTTTTTCAGAATTCAGCAACTGGATTTATCCACTTTTTCGTTGCCAGGGCTCTGTATATATAGTTTTTCTGCGGAAAATGTACACTTAAATATTATTCTCACTTTACTGATATTATATATTGTTATATTAATATATATCAATAAATCAATATAATATAACAATATATATTATATATTATATATCTTCATTTATTGATACCGCTTTATCCTGAAGGCCACTCAAGTTGTCATATAATTCATCATTCATATAATTCATGTCATATAATGTTCGCCATCATCTTTGTTTTGAACTCAAGATATGTTATAAATGTTCAGAATTATTCGTTTTACAAAGTTCATAAAAAATAAGCACCAGAGAATTACAGGCATTAATGAGTTAAGAGTAACACCCGGTATTTGCTTCACACAGAATATACTCTTATACAAAATTCCCCCGACTCATTTTATCGTAAGATTCACTGTTTATCCTATATCATATTAACAACTCAATTTTTTTATATCACTGACTCGTGGTTTTGCAAATATATTCAATTATATGAAGTGTCATTTATGACATTCATGACTTCTTGGTAAGTGATTTGATACTGCCTTCCCACATTAGCTGTAAAACATTAAAGTTAACGGCCTCTACAAATCAGTTTACGAAATTAATTGAAATCTTATTTCCACTCACCTGGGGAACACGAGGCACCGCTTGCCGCAAGAGGATCCTGCAGCAAGACATCAGACAATTACATGGATAAGAGACCAACATATATTGCTTATTTATCCTAGAAAATAGATTTTATTACATGGGAGTTTTTTTGTTTTTTAATTTAAGTAGTATATGTCTTAGTGTAGGGATCACAGAATTTTGAAAATGTGCACAGAATTCACTTCTCCCCATAGCACGTCATACGCAGTTTTAACTGTTTTTTGACGTAAAATAAAATAATTAAAAAAAAACATCACAATGCAGATGTACAGGCGAGTCACGTAACTTTAGCACCTCCTGCAGATTTTGAACGGTTGAAGTTATCGCAATGCAGATTTTACGCAAACACGAGGTAATGGGACCAACTACTACACGTATTCATTTCTAGTTTATCATTTGTATTTTTCGGGATATTAAGGTAACTTTGATTTTTTTAAATGGAATGGTACATATTGCTTAGTATATTATGACGAGCGTAGAAAGACGAATCCAATGATATACATTTTGTCATATGTTAGATAAGCATTTTCTGAGTAATTTTGATTTTTTCAATTTGCATTTAACTGATATTGTAACGCTCCGAGCATGTGCTAGCACGGAGAGCGCTGCGTCTCAATCGACGCAACGCGTCTCCAAGCCCCTTAGGGGGCGTAAGACTAAAAAAATTTATATTTGTATAGTTCCATTTGAAAAACACGAAGTTACCTCAATATCTTTTAAAATACAAGTGATAAAGTGAAAATGAATACATGTAATAATTAGCCCCATTCCCTCACGCACTTTCGAGAAAACTGCATTGCAATAACTTCAACCGTTCAAAAATTACAGGAGGCGCTAAAGTTACGTGGCTCATACTGTATACAAAAGCTTTTAACCTCAGCTTGTTTTATGATTATGCTGTCGACAGTCAACTGTTCTTTGCTTTCAAAGGTACTTCTGATTCATCCTTTCTGTTCCATGCTGATGACATTGTTCTGATCACAATGCATGCATATCTTCTCGTGTAAAACAGCTGTTAATAATGTATAAAGAACAGAGAAACATGTTACTGGTCTGTAATATTTGGGATCTGATTTAGCAACACTTTTGGGTAGTGACTAATAACTTACGTTGTGGGTACTGATTACGCTTCTGAAGTATCTCATTATAACTTTTTGAAGTCCAGTAGTGTAGGGAGACAAAACCTTCAACCAAAAGTTATGAATTTTGTCCCATCTAGCTGATTTCCAATTTTGGCATTTCTTCCGACTTCCTTCAATATCTTCTGTAGTAATCTGGACTTCAGACATTTCTGGAAGGTTGCCCATCTTTTCCTGAAGTTCAGAGAACCATGATGCATCATGATTGTAAGTTGATAGGGTTGGTTAGGATTTCCTGCCAGAATTACTTCAATTTATGGTTATCAGCTTTGTGGCTATAGCTTTCTGGCTATTAGCTTTGTGTTCCAAGTTCGGGTAGAATACTTTTTGGTTCCTTTCAAATAACATATTTTGTTGTTTCCGCTTTAAACATTCATTGTATCTTCGCTATGTTTATTTGCATTTTACAAAGGATTCTATTATGGTTTATTCTTCTACTTTTGTTGTTGGACAGAAATTCATGAATTATTTTATCTATGTTCTCAACTTGACAATGCATTCTTCCAGTCTCAATTGCCAGACAGGTTTTCTCACTTTCTTTGTGTTGCTTGGCGGGCTATTCTGAATACGCTGTCCATTAAGATCAATTACAGCAACTGAAACTGCATAGAAGGTAGAATGAATATCGGTTAAGTTGTTTAATTGGTCAGCAACCTGTGGTATCACCTGATCAACTTACTTAATAAGAATATTAATTTGTTTGGTAAAGACCAACTTTGGGATTTTAGGCCTACCACGAGGATCTGTGTCTCGAAGCAGAAATATCCTACGAACTTTTCAACAGTTTCCTTATTTACACTCAAATCATTTGTCTCATTACTATCATTGGCGCGATGGTCTTCTACGGCTACCTGAAGCTCATTACCCACTTCTCTACGCATTTCATCAATTTCGATCTGGGTAACAAACACTTTCGTTTCATAATTACGTTCTTATGATCGGCCAGGTTTTGTTCACTCAAGTTGAATTCTGGGTAGGTTTTAGAAAATTCAGAGTGGAGTTTGTGTCTCCAACACGGTAAGGGATAGTCTCTACATTCATTTATGAGCAGGTGAGTGCGAATAACATTTTTATTAATTTCTCTACTCCATTTAATTCTATTGGCCGTTTTATTTCTTCTGGAGGAACTCATTTTGGTACGCAGTCTGGATGAAGTTGACGCATTTTCATCACTGGGGTTGGAATGGGCATTGTCATTTTGATAGCTTGCATTGTCATCATCGGGCTGGGGTCCCGTGCTAGGTACAGCCCTACTCCCTTGCACATCCGAGGCTTCATTCTGTACGAACTGCTCCATATCAAACGCTGGGTTGGGCAAAATACTTTAAATTTAGTACGTAGATATTTCGTAAATACGTATTTTATACTCAAAATACATTAGGTTTTGAATACCTACAAACATAGGTATTTAAAATACTTCAAATACTCAAAATACAGTAAATATAATAATTTTTATTACTTTTTTAACAATTTATTGTAATTGTCAATTATTATAAATTACTAAATTGACAGTCATAAATTTCACAACAATAACTTATAAGCCTAACTCAAATAAGTGGAATTTCCTTTTAAAGCGACCAGTTTTTCAAACAAATCAGACAATAAACCCCTTTTTTGGCGAATGTATAAAATCTGGAAAGGAAAACGGTCGTTCAAATGGCGTGGATGAATGTAAACTACTAGTAGTGTTATATGTAGAGCTCTGACATGAAGGCACTAAAAAGGTCGAAAATTGGCACTTAAAAACTTAAAAATAGGTTGGGAAATGGGCGTTATGACTGAATAATATTAAAATTTATATGTAATACATACTACGTATAATTCTCTAAAAACAATGAACACAATTCTCTAAAAATAGAATTTCTTCGATTGTCAAAACATATTGCGGAGTTAGATAATATTTCCTAAGAGTAGTTTCGTGAGGAATTTTGAAATTACAACTGTTCCTGACTATCGAAATAAACGCTGGTATTCGCCACAGGCGCCTTGTTTGAACTAGTTGGGTTTGGATTATATTAGCACTATTTCTAATACTTTACATGAAAGAAAAATTGAATAAATTGAGTAGTAGAAATTTGTACCAACATTTTAACTTTAATTTCCTATTATTACCTGCGCTGCCTTGGGGAACAACGCAGCGACAGAAATAGGGTCTACTCGAATTTCCTGGTGCGCAACCCCGTCAAGATCTCCGCATGTTCATTTTCTTCGTGCTCCCTGTCAATTCGGACACTGTCACTTAATCTCCGTGTAGGCTATAAGCAAAGATAGCTTCGACTGCGCTCTTCTACAAAAGAAGTTAAAATTCCCGTTGAATATGATAGACGTAATAAAATGGTCGTTTCGATCGAAAAAATAGCAAAGTGGTACCGCCGATGTCATCAAAAAATAGGCGCGACACTAATCGAAACTCAAACTTACATTATTGTAGTAGTGTTAATAAATAATAAAAAAACAATGGAAAGTCGGCTATTGAGTTCCCAGCGAGACGTTTGTTCCGCAAATATCGCATCTATGCACGTGCAACTCACAGGCAACCATTGGTGCAATGGGGTGCTAGGTTGTTGCACCTATATAAGTGTTGCACCCATGTTGCACCTATATAAGCGGCTGTGTTTGAAGTTGTGTTACGCGTGAGTCGAGAAATTCGCAAGCCTCAAGAAAACTTGTGACACTTCTCATACATACTTCGATTTTAAAACTCGCCGTTATCATGTACTGAGCTGAATTCTGCACTTTACTGAATACAATGCTATATGTGAATTTGGGCTAAATGTTGGGGGAAATCTGAAAATAACAGAAAATTCCGGTCTTCAAATGAAATTCCCAGTTGTTTCCGGTTCTTCCCGGCTTTTGCAAATTCCCAGTTTTCAAGGATTCCAAGTTCGCTGGCCATTCTCACCAAGTTTTGTACATCGGGAAGCTTGAAAGTGGTGTTGTGTCTGGCTACGTAACACTTCACCTGACTCCATATTAGTTCTATAGGATTTAAGAAGCACTGGTAAGGAGGTAACCAAAGGATAGTATGGAATGCTTCTTGGGCCATATTGTAAAATATAAATTATTCATACTGTTTGCCTTGTTGTGAAACTAATTCTGGTAGTTCAAGTTTTATCATGCTATCTTGGTGAGGAATGTTTTTAGATTGAAACCAGGTAATAATGTCTGATTTTCGCCAAGATTTATTGGAAATATATTCTGATCTAACACTGTGGTAAGGAGCATTATCCATTACCACAACACTATTTGGCATTAATTTGGGGATAATTTTCTGGAACCAACACTTGAATACATCGCCAGTCATTTCTTGATGATAATCTCCTGATTTTTTGGATTGTAACATAAGCTCACCACCATCCAACAAACTTTCATCACTACCAATATGCAGGATAATAAGTCTTTTACCCTTCACGGATGGGTTTTTTAAACCTGTGCTTAAGCCTGATAAAGCCTGCTTTTTAGATTTTACAAATTTGTCACTCTATGCTTTTGGTGTCACCTGACCCTCGTTAACACGAGTCTCATCTAAATAATAATAATAACAACCTCAGAATATACAAAACGACATGACGACGTTTGTAAAGTGGTTTATCAGCAACTATGCCACAATAATAACCTTTTGACGGGTAACCGAACACCATACTATAAGTACACACCCGAACCAGTCATTGACACAAATAATCACAAAATGTACTGGAACAGGTCCATAATAACAGATAGGTCTGTATCATCTAATAAACCGGACATTGTATGGCATGACAAGAAAAACAAAAAGGTGTATCTGATTGATGTCGCAGTCCCGTTAGCTCACAACATCCCAAAGAAAAGAAGTGAAAAAATTCTAAAATATCAACCTCTGGCAAACGAGATAAAGGAAATGTGGAGCGACGTGGAAATGGTGACGATAGTACCAATAATTCTAGGCGCCACTGGTGAAATTCCTAAGTTCCTACATGAATCCCTAGCTGAACTGCATCTGAAGAAGGGGTTATACATCCAGATGCAAAAGATTGTAATACTGGACACATGTAACATCGTGAAGAAGTTTCTGAACATTGATGGTTGATCCAGTGCTGATTATGACAGTTGGAACGTGTATCTCTTGTTCATGGTAACCGAGATGCACGTGTGGAAACAAGTTAAATTGTGATAGTGATAATAATAATAATAATAATAATAATAATAATAATAATAATAATAATAATTAATTTTGCGCCTTTGCTGCCTGAATTCTTTTATTTTTCGAAGGTACTTGGTACGCCTCAGAGCAAAATGATCTCGGTCTTCTATCACACTTTTTCTCATTCTGTTAAATAATTCGAACCCTATTTCCAGTAACACAGAATGGAATGACGGTCTCTTTAAATTGGGGTCATTGTCTACAACTGCCCACACTTTATTGGTGGTTGGAGGCTCATTCCTTCAGAAAATATCGTGTACTTTTCGACGAATCGCTGACTTAACAAATTCATCGCACTGAACATCTAACACAAGTCTAAGGTGTTGTTTCTTTCTTTTGGGAGTGGTAACCTTACCCGTTGACATTTTTTCCTTTCTTATGCTGTAAATACATGTGGAGACGAACCCAGTTAATTCTGCCGTTAATTTTACAATGTCATCAACTGCCAGCTCTGGGTGCTTCTTGCGTAAGGAATTGAACTCATTTAAAATAATAGTTTTTTCACCACTTTTAATTGGCTTTTCCCGTGGATGATTAATAATTGTCGATTGCGTCGGTGATGGGGGTGAGTGTTCAGCTATGACACTTATCTCTGTAACGCACTTCAAATAGTCACAAAATGGTACATACAACTCTTAACAATCGATCTCTATACTGCTGCATTCCACAAGTCACATTCACTCACAGTCATTAGGTTTAATGAGCTCAAAACTAATATCTCACCATGTACACCGCCATACACACGTGTACACCGCTATTGTACGTGTACACTCTCACCATACACGTGTACACCGCCATTACAAGGAAATCACTCCCCGCGTGATGGTCTGATAATTTTCCTTCATTTCACATATTTTCATGATACCATGCGTTTGTCACTTATGGTGGTCCAGACACTCCGTTTTGCACAACGTTTTAAATCCGCGCAGTTTTAAGACGGAATGAAACCGTTGCAACTTTGAGCGTCCAGACGGTACAGTCTTGACGGTGCAGTCTTGTATTTTCCGCTCAGTTTTGTGTGATATCGCCATGGAGGTTCTCCTGTGGTCAATTTTCGCCTGCTGTATTGTAAAAAAAAAAAGAAGATTGGAACACATCAGAGGAACCGTTCGTTCAAAATGGTCACGGAAATGGCTTTTAAAAAGGCGGGACTTTTCCCATATAAGATTATTGCGTGAATTACGTGACGAACCTAATGATTGGCGAAACTACTTGAGAATGGACATGGACACGTATATTTACTTATTGGAATTAGTGACACCGCATATCAAGAAAGAAAATACTTGTATGAGAGCAGCAATATCACCACATGAAAGGCTAACAGCAACTTTAAGATTTTTGGCAACCGGCAGAAGTTACAAAGACCTGGAGTTCACAACAATTATATCAAAACAATCGCTAAGTGAAATCATTCCCGAAACATGTGAAGCTATCTACAAGGTGCTGAAGAAGGATTACTTGAAGGTAAGAAATATTGTTATTTTCCATAAACGATTTATTATTTAATTGAACATTATAAACTTCATTATTGTAGAAAAGTTATTATGGTAAGCAATAGAAATGCACGCAAGTATACTTCAGTTTGGTTGAAATGATGACAAGTAGGTTCCAACGGGAGAGTGGGCAGGGGCTTGGTGGGCGCGTGTCTGTACATCTTGTTCACCTTGCTGTGGGATGATGCATGAAACTGCCGGAATTTTCCCAATTGTTTCATACTCCTGAGTGTGAGGTATTTGTTCTGGGGCGTAGTTATGTGGCATAGGCTGCGGCTGCTGCGAGAAGGAGTGGTATTGTCCAACTTGTGAAGAAAGATTTTGTTGCATTCTGATTTGATGTGGCGTATTCTGTTGAGGCCAATAATTCGTGGCATTCATTGAACCAAAATCATCTTGTCGCTGGCTTTTCATGTCAACAATTCGAAAATTTCTGGTAAGCGTACCCAACTCAGCTTCGAATAAAACGTCGGAAATTAGTTTCTGAGCAATTATGTTTTGTGAATTCGGGACTTCTCTGAGTTTATTAGCCACATGTTTTCCGAATACCTGAAATGCATCATCTGCCTGTAGCGATTCCAGTTTCTTCCCTATCACCTGCAGGACTTCAGTTGTGCCATCATCATTCCCAACAGCCTTCCTCTTGTTACGAGTTAACTTGCGCGAGGTATTGACAGAATGGGAAGTACTCGTAGATGCTTCGGAAGCAGGAGTAGCAGGGGTAGTAGCAGCTTCACTGGGCCCACTGTCAATAACAGTTTCTTGCACATCGTCTTCCACCTGAAAATATTAAACAATAAATGTATTATTGATCTCAATATTTTTATTATTTTTACAAATTTTCAATGAGGATGAAACTCTTGCAATATTTCTTCTTTTTTTGTTTTGTTTCAGTTTCCCAAGACTGAAGAGGAGTGGATGGAAGTTGCAGCGGAGTTTGAAAGAATGTGGCAGTTCCCTCATTGTTTAGGGTCAATTGACGGAAAACATATTAGAATTGTGCCACCTAAAGGAAGTGGGTCCTATTATTTCAATTACAAAAAAACCCACAGTGTTGTTCTTATGGCAATAGCCAATGCCAATTGCGAGTTTTTGTATTGTGATATAGGAACAAACGGTCGGATCTCAGATGGAGGAGTCATAAATAACACTCAATTTTATGAAAAACTCGTTAACAACGAGTTAAAAATTCCAAAACCCCGATCCATTGGAAGTTCAAACAGAGTTTTAAGATATGTTTTTGTTGGGGATGAAGCCTTCGCTATGCGTCCAGACCTTCTCAAACCATATCGACGAGAAACATTAACAAGGGACCGAAGAATTTTTAATTACCGCCTATCTAGGGCGAGGCGTGTTGTTGAAAACACATTCGGCATTTTGGCTTCCCGATTTCGTATTTTCCACACAAGTATTAATTTAAAGATGCACAACGTCGATACTGTAGTTCTTGCGTGTTGCGCTTTACACAACTTTTTGCGGAGAAAGTCCCCCCAAAACTACACCCCTCCAGAAAGTATGGATCAGGAAAATATTTCTGAATGTACTGTTCAATTAGGTGAAAGATGTAACCCAGAATTAGTGCACGACCTACAGCGTGGACCAAGAGGCCACATGTTGAACAATGCTAACGGGGTCAGAGATCATTTCAAGGAGTACTTTAACAATGAGGGGTCTGTTCCTTGGCAAGATAGATTTATAACTTTAAACAATTAATGGCGTACATAAATAATTATTTGGTACTTGTAATTTTTTAGTAGACACTTGCAATAAACATTGTAAAAGCTGATTGTACCTATTAAATAAAAGAATATGTTTCAGTTAATAAAGCGATTAGGTAATAATAGGAAATTTTGTTGTTTTTTTTCTTACCAGTTCTGATGATTCGTCGCAGTTTACAGACTCTTCACTTTCGTCCATGGTATTCCTCGACGGCCTTGGTGTCTCCTGATCATTGAGAAAATGCAGCAAATCGAAATACCACAGAGATGGCTTGTAAATTTCGTCTTCTCCTGCCCCAGATCGAATCGATTTGTTTACCTTTGCCAATTCTTTGCGATAAACGCTTCTCAAAGAATTGATTTTCTTCACCACTGTCTCCCTGCTCGCGTTGACATCTATTTCTTTGAACTTTTCAACCAATCTCTCGTACGCTTCCCCCGTTTTGTCCCTGTCACTGTACTCTTTGGATTTAACTCGCCAAAGGCACGGAAAACTTTCATAATGTGAAATAAAATCCGTCAAAAACTCGCGAGAACATTGCCGCAGATCTGCCATGGTCGGATGATTAGAGAAAACTGAGGAACAAAACGGATTGGAAAACGGAGCAAGTGTCCACACGCAACGACATGTCTGAGCAGGTCACGGTTTTCAGAGCTCACGAGATCAGTTATCGCTGCAACTGTGCAGTCCTCCCGACGGACTCAAAACTGCGCAGTTTTCCGGTCCACACGCAACGTTTTGTCTGCAACGTCTTGAACTGCGGAGACAAAACGTTGTGCAAAACGGAGTGTCTGGACCGGCCT
>BLKR01015613.1:0-60450 GCA_011170035.1 Teleogryllus occipitalis
AAAATCCTTCATAGTTTTAAAGTCAAAGTGCAATTCGTCACGTCTCCGTGAAATTATTTTTCTATGGAGACCTCTTTTATAAAGAATGGTTGCGTTTGAAAGCCGCAAAAGGTATGTATACTACTGAAACAATAGAGACGGTAATAATAATAATAATAATAATAATAATAATAATAATAATAATAATAATAATAATAATAATAATAATAATAATAATAATAATAGGGCTTCAGGGCAGAATAGTTGACATTTAGGATACAAACTTGACAAACTGTTTTGTCGCCGTAAACTTCTCACTCTTCTTTTGTTTGACCTCACCTTTACACTCATTTGCTTGCCAGTCTTAGAATATAAACTTAACTAACTATTTTGCCTCTATTGAGTTCTCACTTTTCTTCTATTAGTCCTCTCATTTATATTTAATTTTTGTAAGTCCGCTTTCCTCGCCTTATTAGCCTTGGTTTTTCGTTTTCACTTTACACTCTCTACTCTTCTTTTCTACCACCACTTATCATGTGCTGCTCGTGTCCACTGCTTTCCTGCTATTCTCTGTACTTTGCTGCACCATCTGATCTTCTGTCTTTCTGTGTTTCTTTCCAAGTCTCGGGTCCCACATTGTTGCTGCATACACCCACTTTCCCGGATCCTTTCTGGCAACATGACCTCTTTCTGGCAACATGACATGAACACTTTCATTTCAATTTCTTGGTCATTTCATGTGCATCTGCTATTTGGGTAATTTTTCTGATATCATTCCTTAGTTTGTCTTGGATAGAGACATGGAGTATTTTCCTCTCCATTCTTCTTTGAGTCACCGCTAGTCTTTCTGTGTAGCGGCCCATATTTGTGCTCCATGCAGCATTAACGGCAGCACACAGATGTCCATTATTTATTTCTTCGTCTCCATTTTTTGTCTTTTGTCCAAAAGTAAGAACGATAGGGACCAGAATTTCTTCCACGCTAGCGTTATTCTTCTGTTAATTTCCTCGTCTTCTCTATTATTAAGAGAGAAAATCTGTCCCAAGTAGATGTATTCTAGGACATACACTATTTCGTCTGTGTGGATTTTCACGCCAACTTATGTATGGTTTGTCATTAGTTTTGTTTTTGCTGTGTTCATAGTCAGCCCTTTCACGGCACTCTGGTCGCACAACTGGGTCATCATTTCTTATACTTCTTTTGCCTATTTCGCAAATAATACAATATCATCTGCAAATCTCAGGTGCGACAGCTTCCTTCCATTTATGTTGATGCTTTTGTTGATGAATACGTTGATGCCTTACGCTGATGAATTTTCCTTCCCAGTTTAAATGCCTAAAAATATCCTCTAAAAGTGCTTAGAACAATTTTGGTGAGATGGGCTCTTCCTGTCTTATTTCCTTGATAAGTCTGAATTTCTGTCCTGTAGTTTCCGATCTGTCTTTGCCCCAACTGTTTGTTTATAGTTTTGTCAGTACTCTTAGGTATTTGCTTTGAACCTCTTGGTGCTGTAGTACTTGAATTACATACTGTTGTTCGACGGAATCAAAAGCCTTGTTATAGTCTACAAATACGATGTACAGTTTAAGGTTGAATTCCTCACTTATCTATTATTTGTCTCATTGTCTGTAAGTGATCTATTGTTGAGTATCCCGATCTAAATCCAGCTTGTTATGTTAGTTGATTTTCATCTAGTCTTTTCGTAATCCGTCGTGTTATAATTTTGGAAAACAATTTATACATGTTAGATATTAAACTAATGGATCTGTAATTATTCAAATCGTCTCTGGAACTAATACCTTTCTTGCGTATTATTGTAATTACACTTGCTGTCCACTGTGTGAGTATTTCTTCTTCTAAAATGTTTTTGAATATTTCTGTAAGTGATTTTACTAACTCTATTTCTCCTAGTTTTAACATTTCGTTATAAACTTCCGTCTTCCCCTGAGATTTTTCCGTTCTTCAGGTCTCCAATGGGTGTTCGCACCTCGCTTGAAAGGACGTAAGGAATTGATTCTTTCCTTTTGTTTTTTTTGTATTTACAATTTCAATTACAATTTATGCAGTTACAATTTCTACATTTACAATATAAAACAAGTACAGTATAACTACAGACAACACACTAAAATAAATTACAACTACTTCTACTACATACATATAAATACACATACAAATACATACATACATACATACGTACATGCACACACAATCTTTTACATGAATGCTCACTCATACGTACACATAAAACACGAACACACACTTGTCCTACACAGTATAGATGCCTACATGTACATAAACAAACATACACTTAGATGCACATGCATAGATATACATACGGATGTACGTGGAGTGTACTCGTATGTGTGGCCGATCAGAGAAGCCAGTCTAGACAGTGGCTGAGTTCGATTTAGCTACTACTTTGCTTGTGTGGAAAATCCTCTACCGTCGGGACTCGAACACTAGGACATCCAGGTCAGCGTCGCTGCAGAGACAACAGTATTGCTGTCATTTCCATCCCAGCTAGAACTAGTAGTCACATTTGTGTAGGTTTCCTGAACTCTTTCAATTAAGTATGTTAAAAGAGGAACGTAAATGAGCCTGGAGCTCAAGAAAGTCCATATTGCACTCCTTCCCTACACGTCACATACAATGTTTACTGTTCATGCATAAATAAAAATAAATATTGATTGAAAATCTTCTTCCTTTCTCCTCCCTTTCATCTGCCCTGAAGCGAAGAGATCACACACAGAGTTCCCTATCACAGCAGGAGACTTAGAATCCTCATCTAGAGAGAGGCGTTGGCTGGAGACAAAACGAATTTTGCTGGAGACGAAACATCACAAAATAAGGAAAGTGACACAATAGAATAGAGACTTAAAATGAAGATTTTACTACTTGAGGAAATGAGGCAAATATTTTTTTGCCTACGGACGGCTACACCTCTGTATTTGCCTGTCCGCAAGGGGAAGTAAGAGGCAAACTTTTTTGGCTCAGTAAGAATATTGTTTATAGGTGCTGTTGGATCGGGCTGACTTTTATGTGCTTTTATACTGATGGGCTTCGTAGTCTGTTGTGTTGGTTGTCTGTGCGTATGACACTACTAGGAGCACTTGTGGATCCATGGCCCACATGGATCCGCCAAATAAAAGAAGATAAACGAAATTTTTTAGGCCTGGGGAGGGGCATGCCCTAGGACTAAATTTCGTTTACTTTCTTTTGTTTGGCAAAATGATTGAAATATTTATGTTCGAATTATGTAATTATTTAAACAATATTATATAGTATCATAACTACAGTAAATAAATAATATACAATATAATAACAAATGTTTATTATTTAACTAAAACCTACGACGCCCTCCCCTCCCAATGATTGGCTCGATCCGCCCCTGAATAGGAGAGGGTTGTGGGGACTTGAATCAGTAAACGGTAAATTTGTTCCATTGAAAACGGTAAATTTGTTCCATTCTGTGGCTGGATGTGGCGTCTGTGACTACGGAGGAGTCACGCGTGCACGGTTAGAAAATTTCGTAATGTTGCCTGTTGCTGTTCAATCGTCTGAGTAGTGAAAGACCTCTTCCAACCATCAAATATGTTGATGAAAACTCTTGTTTACTTGTGTGAATGTTTAGAGTGTAGGGAAGGCGGTCGGCCAAACTGCGCTCCGGAGTGCATGACGCATCAGGCACAACGCGTGTTATCTTTCGTTTACCAGCATTGGCAGGCGTCGAAAGAGACAGTGTGCGCAAACACGCAACACGGCGCACTAATAGAATACGAAAATAGTATACGTTTAGTGATTTTAGGTAATGATTTTGACCGTTCTGCCATTGATATTGCAAAAGTCAGATTCGAATTGCGGAGTTAAGTTCCCATTGTAACTGATATAATACATTTTTCTCTAGTAAGAGGAACGTATCCAAACTCTTGGAAAACCGCACTTGTCCACCCTCTTCCTAAAACTTCCACAAATCCTCCAGAATATAGACATATAAGTATTCTACTTATAATCTCAAAAGTTCTAGAAAAAGTTGCGCGACGGCAAATTCTAAGTTATCTCGAAAGCAAAAGTTTTATAAGTGATCAACAATACGGCTTCCGATCAGGCAGAAACACAGGAACTGTTCTCTAAAATATTATTGAGGATGCTAGAACCTCCATTGATGAAGGCAAACTAACAATGCTTGTTCTCCTAGATTTTAGTAAAGCATTTGACTCGGTTGATCACGAAATTCTGCTTGAAAAAATGAAAATATTGGGTTTCGCTAACCACAATACGCTAACCACAATACGCTGGTTCTCTCAGTATCTTTCAAATCGACAACAAATAGTTGTATCTGATGAAAAACAATCCACTGCCGTTAAAACTTCCCGTGGTATTGCGCAGGGAACAGTTCTAGGCCCCTTGGCATTTTTAATTTATGTAAATGACGTAGGACAATGCCTCAGTTACTGTGAACACAAAATGTACGCCGACGACCTACATAAGTGGATACCCATCGGAGTTAAACTTATTAGTCCAGAAAATAAACGATGATTTAAATTCTCTCAATTAATGGGCAGAAGCCCTAGGCCTCGTATGAAATCCAATAGAGTCGCAAAGCTTAGTGATAGGCTCTCGCAACGCTTTAAACAAGTTGGAGAAATCCCCCTACCGGAAATTTGCATAGGTAACTCTTCCGTTCCCTAGTATAGCCATGTAAACAACTTAGGAATACATATAGACAACACACTTCGCTGGACCACACAAGTAGGTAAGATTTGCCAAAAAGTCTTCTCAGGCCTCCATTCCTTAAAACGCGTCAGAGAACTACTAGCTATTAACACCCGCGTAAGCCTAGTAAATTCACTCATAATGCCTCATTTTGATTACTGCGATTTCCTGCTTACGGACTTAAATATCAAGCAACAACGCAAATTACAATTAGCACAAAATGCATGCATCCGTTTCATATTTGATCTTAGGAGATAAGATCACGTATCAGAATTTTACGGTCAAACAAAAATTCTATCAATCGAAAAAAGGAGAACTTTACATTGCCTCCTCCTTCTCCATAAAATTTTGAATAATTACTATCAAACGCACTTATTGCACAATTTTAAAATGCTGACGCTGGAACGATCACGTTCCTCGCGATTACTATGCATACCTTGGCACAATACGGTATCCTACAGTAAGTCATTTACTGTCACTGTAATTAGAATATGGAACTCACTACCTACATATATAAAACAAATTAGTGGTTTCAGGAAATTTAAAAATCAACTCAGTGATTGGATTAAAACAATTAACTATAAATAACACAAGCTCCTATTCCCATTTTCACTCCCTAATCAAACACCATGTTACGCTATCATCACTTATCAAATTCGATTACATTTCAAGACGTCAAGCTCTACTTTTGTACTTTTCTCCTTTTTAATCCTTTCTCCTATCTCTGAAAGCCCTACCGACATATCTTCCTGTCTAATTCAATGCCCTAAACCAAGTATATTACATTTCAGATAAGATTTTCATGCATTTTCAGACATTTTCTTGTTACACAGTATATATCTTGTTCATCTGTTTGCTTTCTGTTTCTGGTTCTTTTTCTGTTACAGATTATCTTCCACACTTCAGCCAACTGCGTTCAACTAGGAAAACTGCATCCATGTACATCAAAAATATTATATTCATGTTATCATATTTTCCCCTCCCCACCTTCCCCAGTTTTCCTAATTCATTCTAACTCCCTTTACTTTCCTTCTGTCTTTAGACTTCTCCTTTAATCTTCCTATTTTCTTGTGTTACGGCCCCAAGCCGCCATCCTGATCGAGGTTTTCCTGGGTTCACTCAATCGCTTAAGGCGTATGCCGGGATGGTCCCTAGTTTTGCATCCCAGATATAAATGTAAAATATGCCCTCCTTTTTCTTTAAATTTGTTCACAATTGAGGCATTCGGGTATTCGAGAATTTCTGACATTTTACAACACTAAAATTATTGACTTACCACGGCTCTCCTAAATATTAATAAATATATTCATAATTTATGTTTCATTAGTTATGTGTAAGCACACTTTCACTAATACGATCGTTGCATTTTCGTAAGTAATGTGAAATGCCAGTTATCACTATCTCCGCCCGAACGTCTCAATTGTAATTATGTAAATGTAAATATTTAAATGGTTAGGCGGAAGAGCAGGCCTTACGGCCTGAGCCTCGCCAGTAATAAAGACATTATTATTATTATTATTATTATTATTATTATTATTATTATTATTATTATTATTATTATTAAGTAGCAGATTGGTAGGTTTTCAAGCTCCTATAAACACGCAAAAACATAACTACTTTAAATATACAGGATGTTCCATTTAAAACTGGTTTTGGAATATCTGGAAAAGTGTATATCGAATCAAGGAAAGTGGGTAATGAAAGTTGTTCGAATCGACGGGGGCCATCCAATGATACCTAACTTGACCATCCATGACCAAGGTTAATGGAAACTCACTGACTTTATTGCAGATTCGGATTCTTAAAAAAAAACAAACTATTATATCTAACGTTTTTTCCGTTTCGTGAAATTTCGTTTCGGCGCTGTAACCGACAAAAATAAAAAAAAAGCAAAAAAGTTAAAAATAGTTTTCTTGAAAATTACACAATAAATGAAAAAAAATAATATACGTGTTCAACTTGCAAGAACCTACTCAATGATACCAAAAGTCGAAGTGTGCTGATGAAAAATTAAAGAAAAGCTTTTAAAGTGACTCGATAAACAAAGCAACGATATTAATTCTGCAATTTCTGTAATTGTCATCGTTCTAGGTCTGTCGAAAAATCGCCGATGTTTGCCTCACAATTACAAATCTTACTCTTTACTACTTACAAAGTAGGGTAATAAAGTAAAAAAAGCACTTACGAATATATGTACAATGCACTAGTATAATAAGAACTTGTTTCATTAGACGTGTCTCTCTGATACGATGACTACACATTCTAGAAAGAGGATTGTGTGTGAATAAAAATCGGTGATGTGTGAGGAACTCTCATTTTTCGTGTATCCTATGAATTTGACTACTATGAATTCTCTGAAACAATTGACCTCAGGACTGTAATGTTCTTTTACCAAACTAATTTTACATTAGTGAGGTTCCACCAGCAAATTGCTGAGGAAGAAAACTACACAAAATAGTTTTCCACCAACAACAAAATACACTGCTTAAAATCAACAAATAAAAAACTCTCTTACAAACTGCAATAAACTTAATATGTAATGAAAAACTTTCGTCACACATAGTATAGTATATACGAACAGTTAATTACATCCAAGGTATATATAAAAAAAAACATGCTTTAAGACAACGAAACGCGTAAATAGCAAATATCTGATGGCGGACAGTGCTGTTCCTTGAATTCTTTGCTATTGCTTGATGTGAGCTGTGTCGTCAGTAGAGTCGCAATGAGAATGAAAATTCAAACGATAGAGCAATTTGATAATAATAATGATAATAATAATAACATTAAACCTAGAAAACGTCAAGGGCATGGTAATAGAAAAAGGCCGACCTGACAATAGAAAGAACACCGTATCCCTTACTACCAGCACAGAACTAACAAGTAGCTATGTAAGATGAAACTTATAAATACCTCGGACTTAGCCAAAGTTACGGCATATGCAATACCACGATGAATCATAAAATACAACAAGTAGTTAAGAGAAGAGTACAATTGATGCTAAAGACTAAACTTAACTCAAAAAATGTGGCAAGAGCAATCAACACATTTGCTGTATCACTGTTAACTTACTCTTTTGGTGTAATAAAATGGATATCGAGAGATTTGCAAAATCGCCAACGGCTTATCAGAGAGGAATTTACAACAGCAAACTGCGATCATTCACACTCATCAACAGTCAGATTTATGGTACATAGAAAAACAGGTGGACGTGGAATCATTGACCTTCAAAAATTACATGACATTCATATTATAAAATAACGTGAATATTTCTACAGAAAGCAAAATAGCCCTTTACATAAATTGGTGTCACAAATTGATGAAGGCTGCACACTCCTGCACCTATGTGACCGAACAAATGAAAGAAAAAATAGCCTATAATCATCAGAACCTGACAGAAAACTGGAATATCTAGCAACTCCATGATAAGCATTGGCACGCCATCAATGCTGAAAATGTTGACAAAGAAGCTACCAACATCTTACTTAGGCTTACTAAACGACTCCTCCATGCGGAGACAGAAGGGTTTATGTTTGCAATAAAGGAGCAAATCTTCAAGATAAGAAGCTTCAGTAAACATATAATAAAGAAACAAATTCGAGAGCTCTGTAGAAAATGCGATCTTCACATAGAAAACATAGACCATATCGTATCTACGTGCCTCATACTTGCGCAAAGAAATTACATACAAAGACATGACAATGTGTCTGCCATCATATACAGCTATCTACGCAGTCAACATAACACCTTGTTGAAAAACAATCCATATTACAAATTTAATCCACCAACAGTTATTGAGAATGAAGAAGTAAAAATTCTTTGGAATATCTCCATGTAATACCACGAGCGCTAGGGAAATTGTTGATAAATTCCCGACTTGCGAAGCGAGGAGGGGATTTATCTGAGAATTTCCAAAGTACGAGTGGTATTTTCCACGAGTGAAGTTATGCCCAACATAGTTCTGCGCCAAATTGCGCCAAGTATTGTAAATAACTGAAAGCTATGATAAAATCAAAGAGGTTATGCTATACTACATACGCAGTTTATTGGACATCGGCCTAGCATTCTATATATTAAGCCTCCTCCTAAGACAGAAGAGTCACAGTTTATGATTGACCAGTAGAAAGAAGCGGTAAAAAAATCGGATAGGAATTTTTTATGATACACCACCCTGATTAGGGCATTTTGTGTGTATAGTTAAACACTATTGGCTTTAATTTCACGAATAGAATAGTCACCAATAAAACCATCCCAGCCAACAGACCAGATATCACAATGCTTTTTTTTAAAAAAAATTGTTGCGTCTTCTTTGACGCAACGCGTCTCCAAGTCCCTTGGGGGGCGTTGAGCGCTTTTCGGAGTAATCGTCCATTAATAACAGCCCTTTTGGAGTAATCCTCCGTTAATATTATATCTGTCGCGTCTCGTCCCAGTCAGCTGTCAAGAGGACCGCCAGGTAGCATGTCCGCGTACGTGCCTCCCACTACGCGCTCTTGCGTCACTACCCAGCGGCCAGAATTGAGAAGGAATAAGGATAGGAGCAGGGTTTAGGACACTTCACAAGGGTTGGACTAGCCCTTGTGATGCAGCCAAACTCGTTTTGTTGGAATAAATGTCACATGTTTAGTGCTTAGAAAAGATATCTAGTGCTTAGAAAAGAAAATTTGTCATTGATGTTTCAATACCCAATATGCGTAATCTACAAAACAAAATTCAAGAAAAGTTAACAAAATACAATGACATAGCCGGAGAAATTAAACGTCTCTGGAAAGTAGACAATACAGTGTGTAGTAGATTGCTGCAGCAGGCGCTTTCTTTGGATGAAGCAGTAATTTAAGCACTTCTTCAAGTGATGCAACTTCACGATTGTATTTGACTATGAAAATGGCGGGTTCTTGACTCACCTTTTGACACATTTTGAAATTTTGTGGTCCGTCACAACTCACATCAAGTATACGAACTCGCTTACCTAGAATTCGTTTAGAACCTTACCTTAGAAATCGTTTAGAACCTTACTTACGTCACAATGCACAGTTCTAATGCCTTATGAAATTTGCTTTCAGACCTGGACAAAATTACATTTTCTTCAGCCAACTTTTTAGCCACTTTTATTATATCAGTTGCTGGGAAGTGTCGTTTAATTTTATTGTATGTCCAACATTCAAACATTGTTAAAATTTGAATTGTCAACGACTGTCGACATCTGTTGAATGAAAGGAATCGATAAGTTTCTTAATAATATCTTTATTGCCTGATTTTTCAATGGAAGTTGAAGGATCTTCAGTGGAAAAAAAATCTGAGATAACTTTTGAACTTTTCTGAAATTTCTCATGGGGATACCGTTTTTGTTGCAATTTTCTTTTCTTCACGGGGGTATTTCTATTGCAATTAAACTCGTGTTTATCTTCTCTACATTCATTTTGCAGACACTTGAACTATATGAAGAGCTTATATTGCCATTTCTCTGATGTCAACTGTTTTTGACTATATTCTCTGGACTTTCCGCTACTATCGTTAATGCCATGGGAGCCACTTATCTCGACGCTCTCTTCACTAAGAAAAAGCATTTTCGAAGCCGACTCTCTTTTTTTCGACATGAATAAGAATGAATTTTTTCGACATGAATCGTTAATATAATGACTCCTCGAAATCAAGTTTCACTAGCAAATTGTGGTTTACGCGACTTGGAGATTATCTTTCCTTAAAATCAAGATCTGAAAGATTAAAGTGATTGAAACATTTGTCATCTCATACGGCGATCGCCACTCATGTTGCACAGTGTACACACGATTCACAGAACACACTCAAACACTTTTCTCTTTATAAGATGCTAATTGCGACTGAAGTTCAGAAAATTTTACTTATGTGTCTTGACAAGTGGTCTCTTGTATTTCACGAGCCAGGTCAGGAGGGCACACCATCCCTATGACGCAAATGGACTCAGCAGTCAAATTCGTTTCGCTGACGCGAGGAAAAGCAGTAGTTAATATATCTTGAAACTCTGATCAGACAGACGGTCATTCTTTTTATTGTTCTTAGGCACTTGTATTAAAGACTGATCGAACACAATTCGTTAGAGCAGGGGCAAGAACCGTGCGCCCGCATCCTTACGATAGATTTTTTATATAGGGTATATATTAGTCAGTACATATAGTAAAGAGTGATGTCAGTTTAACAAAGACATCATAATCTTACAAGACATATATTATCGAGAACTAAGAAGAGAATTAAGACGAAGAATGTGCACTACATATTCTGGATGAAATATGGGAAACTGTATTTATTTTTTTAATCTTGTCTATTTTCAGGGCTCAATGAAGTTTATGTATTTTGGATGGAAATAACGGATTCATTGTAATACTGACGGTTGACTTCTAATATGTAACATATGAACTTGTATAATTTGGCAAATAATTGTGAATTAAGCCTACATAATAAATTGGTAACATATGCTGAATTGGCAACATTCACAAATAGGATCTATGAATTTAGTAGTTAGAAACAGTTTCGTAGTTCTAAAGTAAATACAGATGTATATACTTGTCTATAAGTCAATCAGTGCACTCCTCTAAATTTTACCAGTTTGGATAGAGCATGTTTAATACATAATGCACGAATTGCTTTACTGTATTGCATCTATACAGGGAGGGTAATTCAGTGAGTCTTGTAATGATTATAAAAATTAGCTCTAATTTTTTGTTCCTGATGAAATTTTCACGTAGGATTTACGGGTCCTATTTGCACAAATTACGCCAGAAGTACTGTGAAGAGACACACCTCAGCCATTCTTGCACTGCAGTGATTTTGTTGAAGTATATTCCAAGATTTTCTTAACAAAATAAACAAAATTGTGCAAGTAAGAGTTTAAATTTGATAATAAGTTTGCTTTGCAAATATCATTTGTGTGCAAGGTGATGTTTGTGGATGCTCAAGTACTTTCATTTTTAAAATTCAGTTTGCCTGATAACTGATCTAGTACTCTCGTGATTTCGTGTCCTTTACAGAACGCAAAAAATTCTGGGAACTTTCTAAACGAGTTTCGCAAGTCTAATTCAGCATCTAGTTAGATGCTGCATCTAGTATGCTAGATGCTAGCTATGCATGCTAGCATCTAGTTCATGCAGCATCTAGCTAGAAGTTTCAGCATCTAGTTAGATGCTGAATTAGACTTGTGAAAGTCGTTTAGAAAGTTACCAGAATTTTTTGCGTTCTGTAAAGGACCTGTAAACATGACTTGCTTTTCTTTTTGTAAGTTCTAGACCATTGCAGAACCACCATTACTACTGAATGGGGTCTGGAGTAGGGATTCGCCAGCTTTGCTGAGGACAGTTATGTGTCCCCTTTTGCAGCCTGTGGATATGCTTGTTAGTAGTGCTACTACTGATCAAGAAGCCATTGCCACAGTCACCCCCGCCATAATCGCCTCCACATCCACCCGTGACATAGTCGCCCCCGCAGCCACCCCTGCCACAGTCACCCCTGCAACCACCCATGCCACTGTGGCCTCCGCAGCCACTCCTGCTAGTCACCGCAGCCACCCCTGCCACCGTCATCCTCGCAACCACCCCTGCCACAGTCCCCTCCGCAGCCACCCCTGCCACAGGCACCCTCGCAGCCACCTCTGCCACAGTCACCTGCACAGCCACCCGTGTATCAGTCATCTTTTCCACGGCTGCAAACACCCCTGCTGCCCGTTGGTGCTCCAGGAGACGTCCCATCAGACGATCCATCAGACTGCTGAGGTTGCTAGGGCAAAAACGCCTCTGGCAATGGAGCAATTTTACATAGACGAAAATAAAAGGAAATAAAAATGCCCTGAGAAGGAAATAGAAGTGCAAGACCTCAAAATTTTTGCAATGTGAAATGAATATAGAAGGCAGAGGAGCATGCCCTGAGGATGTTAATGTTGGTAAGAAATATGGACAAATAATTATTTTGTGAAAAAATGTGTTTATTTCTAAGACTGTTCCGAACATTCGATATGTAATAAATTCAATAATTGAAAAAGTTAAAACTTGTTGTGCAGAAATTTAAAACAAGTACTAAACATTTTTTTACTGACTTCTAGGCTTCCAAAATAGTTGCATACAAGGTTATTCCTATATATCGGAATTGATCATTGAATCACTGGCTCACAGAAAGAGTTTCCTGCTTTTCTCCCTCAATCCGTAAGGTGTCCCATGGCAGATTAAAGTCAGGTTCATCGGGTGACAAGTCTACTCCTGCTCTTCTTGAAATATTGTGCAGGTCTGCAGTAGCCACAATTACTGGCAAACTCTTCTGCAGAAAGAGAGCCAATACCTATACACAAATTGAAGTTAAAAGTAAAATCTTTTCTGCTGCAAAACTGTTTCTATAAAATTAGAGACTATACTGATCGTCAAAAAGAAAAATAATGTTTACTTTAACTAAACCAAGATATAGTATAATGAATTAGTTTACATTTGCATTGTATAATTTAAAAAATACTTAAATGCCTGTAACAAGTAATTTACTTCAGCTTCCGGGTCAATGTCCCCCATCTCGATCGGGTTTTTGTCCAGTTTCCCTGATCCATTGAGCAAATGCTGAGATGGTCCCTTGATTTGCTTCTGGACGTAAATGTAGCTTCACTATGAGCACGTTTTGTTGAGCTTTCCTTTTGCTTGTAGTGGTAGTAGAGTTTATGGTGAGTTTCTATTTTGTTAGCAATACAAAAAAATCAAATATGTTCGTTCGTTTACCGTTACAAATAAGTTTTCTATAATTCGGTAAAGTAAATATCTAGTTTTTGAAATGTTAATCTCTCACTTTTTTGAATTTATTATTATTATTATTATTATTATTATTATTATTATTATTATTATTATTATTATTACTATTACTATTACTATTACTATTACTATTTTTTCACCTTTCAACTATTAATACTTAAATTGTTGGGAAGGGATTCGGAAACTCAAGAAATTGTGCGCAGATGATTTTCTCCCCCATACGTCACATACAGTTTTTGACTAAATAAATAAATAAATACATCGAGCACGCATGTGCTGCATCTCCAAGCAGCACACCGGCCCTCTAAACACC
Source organism: Teleogryllus occipitalis (assembly GCA_011170035.1). NCBI lineage: Eukaryota > Metazoa > Arthropoda > Insecta > Orthoptera > Gryllidae > Teleogryllus > Teleogryllus occipitalis. The sequence continues at coordinate 13,759 of BLKR01015613.1, forward strand.
AGTGACGAATTTCGAATTTCTGAACGGATGACAGAGTACTGTGCTACATTGCAGCTTCTAGGCCACCTAGCACCTGTCTGTAAACTCCGTGTTAGCGTTACGTAACGCCTGAATATTAATCGAAACACAATGCTTTTTATTTCTAAACGTTTCAGCGTTCTCACCATCAGGTGAGTTAATTCATACATGGGTGCTGTGAATTTCCCTTAACACATGTGGGCAATTGAATAAAAATTCAATTTGGTTTTGAACGTTCCTGATCACACTCAGGAAATTCCAAAAATAATGGAAAAATTTCCGCTATTGCTCAGGACACTCTCTTCACAATTCAATACGCAGTGGATTGACTAAAACCACAGTAGTCACCAGCTGTTAGTAAATCAAAGTTTGCTGCATAAAATCTTAAAGCACAGAGTGACTGAGATTGGACCAATACTGTCATTCCTGGAAAGAAAACAATGTTGATCATTAATCGTTAAATAAAATGTATGAACATGTGTTATATTCACATCATCCTCAAGCCTATTGCTTGTGAAAACAAGAACGATGCATTTGAACATGGATTCTGCAATCGGTTTGTACTATAATTTTCAGTATAACAAAGGAATTTCATACTTACTTGTTATATGAAAATTCCAAATTTTCCTCAGTCAACGAAAGGACATGAAGTGCCATCCGTTTAGAAAGGCGAAATTAGTTGATGAAATCACTGTCATCCAGTTTCAATATAATCGCTTCTTTCGCGAATTACTTGTAGTCTCTCACCAGCAGGGCACCACCCTCGCCGGGCCAAGCTCTAAGCTCCCCACCGGTCTCCCGGCATGTGTGGTAGTGTAGTGCATATTAGTGTGCGTGTAAGGGGAGATGATAGGACAAGGAAGAGGTAGGAATGATCGCGCGCGGTCCGTGGCCTGTTATGCTTCTGCTCCGGCATTCGCCTGGTGTTGACCAGAGAAACCACGGAAAACTACCGATCAGAGCAGCCGGCTGCTAGAAATCTACTCCAGACAGGGACTGAATTCGACCTAGCTGAAAAGCTAGTGGACTCGAATAGGACCTCCCGGTCAGAGGCGCTGCAGTGACATCAGTTGATGCACTGAACCACCCCTCTAGGTTGACACGGAGGACAATTACTTCTTTTCGGAACGAAAAATACAACTAATTACGTTGACGAAAAACTGATAATTTCGTGGGGGTCAAGGACATTTCTCTTTCGGGTTCTGATTTTGTTTCTGGAGAGGAACTCCCGCGTAAAACATCGCCAATAAATGAAGGAATGATGCGTTCCTCACGCGTGAGTGTTGGAGGGGCCTCCAAGGCGGCCGCGGGGGGCGTGGCGGAGGGGCGGTCTGTTTGACGGCGCCGGCGACCGAGTGCGCTGCGAGCGAGTGACGTTGTGTGAGGCAGGGAGCTGCTGTGGGCTGGCTGCTTTCTTGGAAGGCGCCGCTCATTGGGAAGCCGAGACCGGCACCACGAGCACCAGCAGCAGCAGCAGCAGCAGCAGCAGCAGTCTGCAGAAAACGGACCCGCGGAGCAGGTACGTCGTCGCCTGTATTTCTATCGCGCATTTACTGTAAATTCTTTTGAATTTTCGATTTGTCTGATTGATGATTTCTGGCAAGTCATCTGGAAAGGTCATTACTCTCGTAAACGTAGTGCACGGTTTTATCGCGGGAGATGGCGGTGATTCCTCACTGGATGCCGAGATCTGTCGACGAGGTTCTCGTTGGCTTACAGAGTTTTACCCAACTAGGTATCTCCCACCAGCGGGGTACCGCTACAGCGAACACCAACTCTAAGATCCCGACTGGTCTCTCTGGATGTATGGCAATGTAATGCATGTAAATGTTAATCTGTGTAAGGAAGGAGTGAGAATAGGCCGGGAAAGAGGTAAGGAAAATCCCGTGCCCTCCGTGGTCTGTTTGGTAAGGCAGCTTCGGTATTCGCCTGGTGTTGTTCAGAGAAACCACGGAACAGTACAGATCAGAGCAACCGGCCGCTAGAATTCTCCTCCAGACAGCAGCTGAATTCGACATAGCTATCTAACTAGTGCCGAAATTCTGGTACCGTCGCAACTCGAACCCTAGGACCTCCCGGTCGGAGGCACTGCAGTGACATCAATTGACCCCCTGAGCTACCTAAGCCGTATTGAAGCTTCGAAATGCGTAGGACTCTTTTGAAAATTTATACCAGCGGAACAGCAATTCAGTGGCATTCTCGAAATATATGGGCGATCGAATGCGATGACAAATCAAATGATGCGATGACAAATGCAAGCATGACTCATATTTTTTTCGGCGAGATATTGAATTAATTTAATTCCGGCAATAGTCGATATTTACCTTCAATCTGCCTGTTACTTTAAAATTTATGGAACGGTTCAATGGTTCAATGGATATATGATAACTCAAATTTGTCAGAAATAATTGAATTTGATAAAACGTTTGTACCTTAAATCTCTTCACAGTTATTTCCTTTCACAGTGATAGCTTTACGAAACAAAATTTGCTGAGTAGGCCCTATTCTTGAGTTTTCTGCGAGGATTTTCTTCACAAAGTAGCGTAGGGCTAATTTTTCCTTGCAAATTGAAGTATCTGCGAAGAGACAAATGAGTTAAGCCTCTGACGTTTGCGCTGTTGATAGCATTATTTTGCTCAATGAATGCAAAATGGCACTAGCGATATTTCACCGAAATGCAGGTCTCCAGAATTCACTAGTCATTAACTCTGTCAAATACGTATGTTTACAGAATTCTCCTATGTTATTTCAAAATTTCTTTTCTAAGACAAATTATAGAGAGCAGTGTCTGGAAAATATCTCTTTTATGCGTATCGTATTTAACTTGTATTGCTAACATATTTTAATAATCTATCGACGTTCATTTCTACTTGCTTATTATACTTTCATTGATGAAAATCATCTTTGCCCATTATCTTCTGAAATGGAAGAAAATGATTTGAGCTCGAAGTTGAAATTCACCGGTCGTGTGAGTGTGGTGTGCAATGGAACATAATGTTGGACGTGCACAATGCGCGTCATGGAGGAAAGACGCGCAAAGTGTTGCTCATTCCTCCACGCGTGACGATGTTCGGAAACAAGAGATAGCGGCTGTCGAGACGTGCCCGTGGCCGTGCGTGGGTGGGCGCGCCAGGCCGGGAGGCGCAGGAGGGCGTCAGCGACAAGTGCTTGTTCAGCCTTCCGTCGATTTCGATCAATTGATCGATCGATTTGTGATTCCGGGAGCGTTGACTTTTAAGGTCATTAGTTCCGTAAGTGCATTCTTCATCGCGAGAGGTGGCGGTGATCTTCCCTCGCTGGATGGTGAGATCCGGCGCCGACCTACTCGATGGATTGTGAAGTTTTCCCCAACTAGGTTTCTCCACCAGCGGGGCACCTCCCGAGCCGGGACGAACTCTAAGATCCCGTCCGATCTTCCTGCATGTGTGATAATCTAATATATGTAAGTGTTAGTGAGTAAAGGGAATAGTTCACGAAAGGGGAAAGAAACATCCTGTGGGCTCCGTGGCCCATTTGTTAAGGTTCTGCTCCGGCATTCGCGTGGTGTTGATCGGAGAAAACCACGGAAGACTACCGACCAGAGCAGCCGACCTCTAGAATTCTCTTCCAGACAGCGGGTGATTTCGTCCTAGTAGCCTGGCTTGTGTTGAATATCCGGCCACCGTCGGGATTCGAACCCTTGGACCTCCTGGTCAGAGGCATTGCAGTAACGCAAGTTGATGCTCTAAGCCACCTTTGGCAGTGAGATTCCCAAGGAGGCAAAGCAGCGAAGTATCCCTTTGCTTCGTTGGCCGATCGTTGAGGGTTTTCCTTCAGGGCCGCACGTGTCAACTAATATCCCGAATCGTCTGCGTGCCCTACGAAGATACCAGAGCGCAGATTTTCAGTGGTGACACCAACAGTCTGTAATACCGTTTCACAATGGTCACTCGTAATTCATTGTAGGCTCATTCGTGACCAGTTCAAGTCAAATCATATTGAATCCCCCGACGTGCCCATGAACGCCACATTTAGAGTTTTTGAGCAAACCGTAGGTTGACAAGAAAAAATTACCTTGCCGTTATTTCTCGAACCTTAGTTTTCACCCCACAAGTCGCAGTGAATAATAGTAGATATTTTGAGTTACACCATATTCAACAAATGTAGAAAGAATGTTTTAGACGTCCACTATTTCTTAATACATTATTGTATACTCAAACATCCATTTAAACAAGGAACTTTTATTTGTACAAGAATTAATTTCAAAAGGGGAACACTGCATTGACACACCCGCAAAATGAAGCAACGAATGAGAGTACATTTTGTTTACATCCGTACCCTTGTTAAAGTGACAGCGCCTCTGACTGGGAGGTCCTAGATTCGAGTTCTGACGGCGGCAGGATTTTCGACACTAGCTTTTCAGCTAGGTCGAATTCAGTCGCTGTCTGGAGGAGAATTCTAGCGGCCGGCTGCTCTGATCAGTAGATTTCCGTGGTTTCTCCGATCAACACCAGGCGAATGCCGGAGCAGTACCTTACCAAACGGGCCACGGACCGCGCGCGATCTTTCCTTCATCTTCCTTGTCCTTTCCTCTCCCCTTACACACACTAACATGCACTACACAACCCCATATCCCGGGAGACCGGTCGGGAGCTTAGAGCTTGACCCGGCTGGGACGGTGCCCTGCTGGTGGGAGAGTCCTGGTTAGGGGGAAACCCCACTAGCCGACGGTAGGTCGGCGCCGGATCTCGCCATCCAGCGGGGGAAGATCACCGCCATCTCCCGAGAAAAACATGCACTACACTAACGGAACTAGTGACCAGATCAGTTGACGCGCCCGGAAACACGAAAAAATCAACCAATCAATCAATCAAAGCCTTTGGGTTGCAACTGCGGACCGCTCTTGCTCGTCATTTGTTCGTCGACGTTCTGTCGAGAGATGCTGCGCGGTTAATCAGCTGCTTTGCTTCTCAGGACAGGACACGACCTCAGCGCTGTTCGTCTGCCGCCGTGAGCCCCGCCGGCCTGACACGTCCCTGCACCGCCTGGCGCCACTTTCCAGCCTGCTCCCTGGTAACAATAACTTTAGAACAGTAACATTAGTAGGAAATGTCCTATTATGTATATTTATTTTACGTTTATTCTACAATTATTATTTTATATTATTAATTTCCGGTTTCCGCCACAATATTACATTACTTTCTCTTTACTACCTAAAATTACTAAGTCGAAGAAGTGAAAATTAACATGTATACAGATAATATTGAGTATAATATACATTTGGAATGCGCAATCTGGTGTGTTTTTACCAATGTAAACAGAGAAAATTGCTACTTTTTAGTGTAGAAAACAAAAACTTGGTGCCAGAATTCCATTTTTTTTTTACAAACTTGGGTCAAATCACTAGAACCCATCGCATGAACTTGACCAACTAACATTAATCGCAACCACCAGACGCCACTGGTATGGTTAAAAGTGTTCAATCCTACACTGGGTCATAGGTACAGCAGTCTCCCCTTAAAATCTTTAATTTTTCCATTCTGACTCTTTTTTCGCTATTGCGTGGCTGCAAACAGCTGGCGCTCGCGTTAGCATAACGAAAGAAGTCACGTTGTGGTGGCGGGACGAATGCTACTTGCTAGCTTGTCGCCCGTATGTATGGACCTTCCGCTCCTTCGTCCGCTCAGAGCGGCCCAAACCGGCCCTGCCGACCTCCCTTCGCCTCTATTTAGTTCAGTTCGACCGTAAGTGACTCTGCTGACATCCTTCGTCGTTCAGATCGTCTCTATCTGGTCCTCTTCCTAGTTCAGTGCGACCCTCCGAGGCCCTGCTAGCAACTCCCCGCTCTTTCTTCCGACCGCCGTGCACTCCGAGTATTGCCGATCTGTCCAATGGCCACCGCGAAGTCACTCTTCCTGAGGACCGTGCTTTTCGTAACCACGCCCATCTCCCTAAATCATTTGCCCTTCCTTTCTGTATTTTGTCTTTATCCATTCTCCATCACTCTGCCTCTATCCTTCGTCACCCAGTATTCTGGTATACAATTCTCCAGTCCTAATTTCCATCTAACAAACATATCTTGAATCATCTATACAAATATTGGTTTAGTGGTGAGTTATAGTTGACATTTACATAATTGAAATGATTGAAGGCGTTGTCGTAGTCGTTTTTGTGACTTCCAGACAGCAGAAAACTGATGATGGCTAAGCCATCGAAAGCTGCTATTATTGAAATAAATAGTATTGTTGACAATGACAACGCCTTCAATCATTTCAATCATCTGTACATACAGTCTCTCCATCTTACTACCTACCTCCACTCCCCGCAAGTCAAATGTGCCAAATAAGGAGTCAAAGATTCTCTTTCTCCAAATTCCACGTTTACTCTTTAACATCTCTTAGACCTGTCTCATCGCTGCCACATCTTTCTTACTTATATCAGGAACTTCTTTATCCATGTTTCCAAAACTTCAGAGACGAAACCCTTAATATTTTATTTCTGCAAACACTTCTATTTCTCCCCGTTTCCATCCTAATGTAACACACCTCACTTTTCTGATGCTACCCCGTCGCAAGTACATATAAAACCAATACACACAGTCAATTCAAACAATAAAACCAGGGAAAAATTAGGATAGTAAAATTTTAAGGGACATAGTGCGGATGGTAATTACGTCAAACTGATAAAACACATTTATATTTATTATATAATTCATATTTTTATTTCCTTTATCACCGAACAGTTAAATTGTATGCAACATATGGAAAGAGGAATAATCGGCGCACGTTATCTTGAGCTCCAGAATCAGTTGTCCTGTTACTACACGTTAATTGGCGATAAAAGTAGCTACAAAGCGAGTAAGCATCATTTGAAAACGACACATTCTTCGTTCCCGAGTTGTAGAAAAAAATATTAACATTGGTAAACGAACTACAGGTCTTCTTAGTCCTGCTAAAACTATAGCAACTACCTCCGCCCAGGGTTTACACCTATCACAACAAGAAAAAAAAAGACTAGCTCAACAAAACAAACGTGCACATAGTGAAGTTACATTTAAGTCCAGAAACAAAACAGGGTGCCAGCTCAGCATTTGCTCAAAGGATCAGGGAAACTAAACCTGGTGGAGATAGAGGTCATTGACGCAGAAGCTTAAGTAGATTATTTGCTTCAAACATGTTTTGTCTTTTTAAAATGATACATTAAAAATGTTAACTAATGCTTTATATGTGTTTATTAAAATTGACTGCTAATGAATATGATTATTACGTCGAGTGTTATAGTTATAGGCATCTGTATTCTTTGAAAACATGTTCTCACCCTTGAGTAAGTCATTTTTGACAAAAACAACTGATTCGCAAATCAAGAGGCAAGATATGGTAGAATTCTAACTTAATAGTGAGAGTCATACAAGAAGAGTCACGTGGGTGGGATTAGCTCATTCACATTCGTACATTAATACGAATATGATTTCTACGTCGTGTTATAGTAATAGACATCGGCATTTTCTGAAAATATATTCCCGCCCTTAAGCAAGTCATTTTTGTCAAAAAAACACTGATTCGTAAATCAACGGACAAGATAATGGTAAAATTCCTAGATTAATGAAGAGAGGCTTACAAGAATCACGTGGGCGGGATTTGGTTATTATTCGTACAATTCTTTCTTGTAATCGAAAAACCTGGGAGCTAGTGGATCTGTTTCTCAGAATACTATGCCATATCTAAGGCAGCAATGAGCATTCGCAAAATATACAAAACGAGCAGTATGAGGGCTGTATGAAATTGAAAGTATTCTTAACGCATATCATAATGAACTTAATCGTGAGTTCAATTCATTTAAATGGAATTCATTTAAGTTTTGAGTGAATTGAGATTCCCAACACTTTTGTTCCATTTACATCATTCATTTGCATATCGTTTATTGTCAATTGAGAATACAATTGTTTATTTGCAATAGAAAATTGAATTGAAACCATTTCCTCTTCGTTTACTTTTAATTTGTTATTATGAAACCAGTTTGAAAATTCTGATATTGCACTTTTACTGATTAATTATTTCGAATCGTTTCGAATCGTTGAGGGAATAACGTTTACGTTACTAGGAAGAGAATAAGGCCTAAAATCGAACTCTGTGGGACACCATATGCGATTGGCAATAAATGAGTTAAGATGAGTCCTTTCATTACAGTGCGGTATTTCTACACTCTGAGATCGTTGTTGTGATCAATGTCATCAAAATCTTTTGATGAATGTGGCATCATATAAAGGGAAAAAAATGACTGTCCGTAGATTTTGTTTTTCTAAATCCATGTTAACAATCTGAAAATGTTTCGTATTTACTGAGAAAAGTTTCCATTCTACGTTTGTAATATTTTTGAAAACACTGGCAGATAATTTTGAATAAAAAAAGAAACAGGAGGATAATTTTGAATTTCATTTTTGTTGCTTTTTTTAAGGAGCGACTTACTATTCCCTTTTTTGAAGAAATGTTTGGAAATGTTCCGGTGCATAACAATGTATTAAATAAGTGAGTTAACGGTTGTATAACGGAAGGCGCACCGTCTTTAACAAACAATCCGGAAATTCATCGAAACCGGCCAAATATTTATTTTTATTATTTGTGTCTCTCGTTTGTTATTAGTGATCATTGCTTGACACTTAGCATCTTTATTTAAGTTTCTTACAAGTCATTAAATTTTCTTCCAAACTAGTACTTATAATTTAATATGTGTATTGATAGAAAAACTAGCTAATAAATTTATTAAAGAAATGTCGATAGTAAATGTGGTGTTTTATATACCTGTATTCATTATTAATGTGCGTCCAATGACAACCCCTAAGTATTGTTAGGAAAAAAGAAAAGTAATAGTTGCCAAAAACAAGGCTTATCGGCAAAAGAGGTTGGGAGGGACTTGTCTGAAATATAATGCTTTCACATTTATTCTGTTGCAGCTACTCTCGAATTTCACGAACTCTGACATTCGATAACACGACTGAGGAATGTAACTATTGGAAATTGGAGTAATTCTTTCGATGAATTTCGAGAAGCAGAGACGGTGGATCAAATTTTGGTGAATAATTGACAAAACAATATCCAATAATAACTCGTGCTGCTACAACACCGAATACTTTCTGGAATTATTAGTGCGCAAACAAGGGGTTAAAGAATGTGCCGGGTATTACCTTCCGCGTGGAAGTATCCTGTAGAAAAACAAAGGATTGACCATTATCAAAGAGATAATAAAAGTATATTCATACACTGAAATGCTTTTCGCAATTTGGTGGAAGGTCAAACAATATCATGTGTCAGTTTGTCAAGAACTGATAGTCTGACAGAATTCCTTGGGTATTTGAAAGTAATAAAAATTATAATGCTTGCACAAAGTGCTTATAAAAATAATCTTATTATATAACTTTTACAATCTATTGCAAATTGTATCCATATATGCCAATCGAAAAAGTTTATAAAGATGAAATTCGAGATGCACCCCTTGAGAAATTTGGTTCAGGCAACTGCAAAATAACATCATTGAAGCCAGCACTCATCGTATGTTCAACATTCGGTAAAACAAACACACAATATCCTGTTTTTTCCTCAGAAATGGCATTTTATAATCGGTCATGTTATATTTAGAAATAACTTTGGCCACGTAGTGAACATTTTCTATTTTCAAATCCAATCATCCTTCATAAGAAATATTGTACGAAAATAGAGCCGACTGATCTATGTTTTAGATTTACTACAAGTGAAAGATCTTTCAGCATCAAAGACGCTTCTGAGCTAAATTCAAACCGTCAATTTTGTCGCACGATTGATAACACCTTTCTCTGCCAGACGGCGAAAGGAGTGTAGCAAAATTTGCGTGGTCAGGCGGAAAAGTTGTCGTGAGCCTGGCCACGTCAATTAAGTATCATTGAATATTTTCACTATCTCGCTCTTTCTTCGTAAGAAGAGTAAGTATTGTAATCATGCGCCGGAAAACAGCGAATTTTTGCTAACAGGAGTTTGGTTTTCAAGAAAAATTGTTAAGATTGAAGCAGTAATTCCTGAAGGTATTTTTAAAGATCGATACAGATATTGTTCAAGTTAAAAAAAAGAATATTTACGGTAAATTGAAACCTCACCCTCATTGAGATTAAAAACGAAAAGATTCCTTCAACTTTGAATGGACCCAGATTTGAAAATATCAATATAATTAAAGATTAAATTGTACATGTCGTAGGCTCTAACACTCCTTTACAAATAAACAATTGTAAGTTTTTAAAATGGATTTTAATAGTTTAGGCGGGAAACAATTTTTCGGTTTTTCTCAAAATTACTCTGATTGGAATCTTTTCCTTTTTAATTTCACCTATTTTGCGGAGCTCAAATATGTGGGAAAGTGGATAGAAATTTTAGCGTAAAGACGAAATTGTGAAGTAGAAAAGTAAAGTGTGGTGTGTGTGTGTGTTTCAGCCGCTGCGTACTGGCCGCCGCCCTTGAGCCTCTTGAGGCCCTGAGCCCCTGAGCCCCTGAGCCCCTGAGGCCCTAAGCCCCTCGCTGCCGCCAGCCCGCGCCCAAGATCGCGCGCGCAGCTCTTGAGGGTTTATAATCCAATAAGTGGAGGAGTTTGTGAATGTGCAAGTGCACGCGCATGTACAGTAGTCTATTAGAGTGGCAGTAGATGCGAAGTAACTAGGAAGTGTTATGTATAAGTTTGGAGAGACAGAGCACTAAAGATTGCTCTTTTAATTGTACAGTCGTACCTAATATTACAGTTGGGTTTAGTAAAATCCTATTCCATTATATCCGTATCTCTTCCGACTATTTAGAAAGCGAGCGGGGGGCACTACAGTTACGCAGATTTCGATCAGACCCTTTAATTTAGAAATCCTTCAGAATGAGTAAGGTTTCGGCAAAAGTTGCTCACCCTTCCTGGCTTCGGCAAAGAGAATTTGGTCAAAAATTACCTCTGGGACATTCAGATCGATTTTCCAAGGCGTTGTATTCAACATATTTTCCATATCATTCATGGGACCTAGGACACATAAGATGTGCAACTCACGGCGGAATTCTCAATATTGAGTTCTCTCCGGATGGATCATTCATCGTGGCAGCTTGTGAAAAGCACAGTATCCTCTTGTTTGATCCGCTGTCTCGAAAACTGATTCGCTCAGTGGATAACGCCCACACAAATTGCGTGACAAACGTGAAGTTCGTGGATTCCCGGAACTTCGCCACGGGGAGTGACGACAGCACGGTGGCCATTTGGGACGTGAGGAACCTCAAGACGCACATTCGCACTCTGCAGGGCCATTCCAACTCCGTCCAGGACATCGAGTTTTCTCCGCAAGACGGCTTGCTGGTCACCTCTGGACTCGACGGCAGTGTGTGCACTTGGGATATAAACAGTTACGAGGAAGATGTGTGCCACAAAGTATTTTACACCTACGATCTGATGCGCATGCGGCTCACCAGTGACGCGTCCAAAATGGTGATTTCGACCGCTAGAGGCTACCTTATGATCGTCCACGACCTGGACGTGGGCGCCCTCGCCGAAGACCTGAAGGGCTTCCAGCCCGACGCGTGCCGCCTACGCCTGCGCCGGTCCGGGGCGCCGGCCTCCAGCTTCGCGCTCTTCTCGCGGCGCAAGCGGAACCGCGTGGAGCTCATCACCGACTTCCCCCGAGAGGACGACTCGAGCGTCCTCTCGTCGCTGGCGGTGCACCCCGCCGGCAGCGGGGCGCTGACGCGCGGCATCAGCGACGCGCTGGGGCTCGAGTGGACGTGCGTGCACGACATCCAGGGCCAGGGGCTGGGCGGCGACGCCGACGCGGACAGCGATGAGGACGAGGTCGACGAGGACGAGCTCGTGGCCCAGGCCCAGGCCCTGGCCGTGGCCGAGGGCGAGGCGGGGCCCGGGCCGAGCGACGCGGCGTCGTGCCCCCAGGGGGACACCGGAGGGCAGCGAGAGGGACCCGGCACGCCTTCTGGCGCACCACTAGAAGAGGGAGAGGAGGAAGTCATGGAAGTATGTCCAGGCGTGGAAGAAGAATCAGAGACGGAAAGCCTGGTAAATGCCAGTATGGAACTGTGTGTGGATTCTGACGATAGTTTGGGAGACGGGAATTGGCTAGAAAATCCAGTTGCAAGTAGTTTGGATGATTGCGGGGGGGCAGCCGCAGGGCAGGTCGGAGAAGGGATGGAGGTAGGGGCTGGGATGCCGGCAATGGGCGTTTTTCCGTCAGGGGAAGGGCCGAGTTCATCGCCTCGCTTTGCTCGTTTCCCAGGCCGTCCAAAAAGAAGTCGAATTTATCAATACACTCCGAGGTTGACTCATTATATCGAGGAATTAAGTGCTGGGAAATGGTATATTAAGGAATTATGCTTTTCTCCTGACGGGAGATTAATGGGCGCTCCCTTCGGATGTGGTGTGAGGCTATTTGCTTTTTCTCCTGAATGCTCGGAACTATCAGTTTGTGTTCCACGCACAGAACCACTTCCATTGTACGAATTGGCTACAAACATTTGCCACAACAGTATAGTACTTAGCACAAGATTTTCTCCTCATCACTGCCTATTAGTATCTGGTTGCTTCAGTGGAAACCTTATATGGCATCAACCCATGATATGATTTATGTAATGGGATTTCAGTACTGTACATGCACATGTACTTGCACACGCATAGATTTAGTGTGTGTAACAAATTATTTTGTTTTTAGAACTTTATTGTGTAAAGGTCAGTATGTATCGACATGCAGGGATGCTTTGACTACCAGCTTTACGTTGATCAGGAGGGGGTACATCGCTCTAACATTTAGTGAATGCCTTTAGATTTGAGCCCTGGAATATTACCATTCAGATGTAAACACTCGGATATAAAGAGACAATCTGACTATCAGCCATGGAAGGGGCAGATAAATTTGACTGAACTGCTTTTTTTATTGTAAATGTCCTTTCAATTCAAGAACACATTCAATTATTAGGCTGACATCTCGTAAATTTTCACAAAGGGTACCCCCGGATAAGATGGTAAAATGTTCCCCTAAACCAAATGACCTATGATTAGTTACACTATAACTCTAACATGAAAATAATATTCTTGAAAGGTGTCTTAGCCCCGTTTCACCACCCACATTCATCTACAGCCAAAAAAGGGTTTATTTTAAGTTTTTGTCAACATAACACTATTTTATCTGATTAAAAAAAGAAAATATTTTAAACTATCCGAAAAACCTTTTTTGTTTTCTTAGCGGTATAATATATTTTTGAAAACAATTACAAAAAATAATTCTTACTGTTTCAGAAACCTGAAATAGGCTCAAAAAATCTCAAAGTTCCTATCAAAAAACAAATTATAGTGAAATTATTTCAGTCTACTTAGCTGTAGTGAAAAAATAAAAGCCATTTTTACCCGGCGTTAAATCATATTGACTTTAAACATACATTGAAATTGACTGCAACAAAACGTGCATTTATTTTAGTCTTTATTATACATTTGTATACATTGTTGTAGCACCCAGTAATATTTTAACTTTGTAATGTAGTTACAAATTATTGTTTATAAAGCTTTCTAATCCTTTGTATGTCATACGCAAAGGAAAGATGAGAACCTTGTAAGTGTGGTGATGGTGGATAGAGAATTACACCCCAGTGGTACATCGAACATATTTCAGAAGAAAAAATAGAAGTTTGCAGATTGAGTTGTACAAAAAGAAAAGATTGCAACACACATTATAATCGTGAATAACTCGGAATCGATGCGTCTTAGGCCTGCAACCATATTTGCTTGTCCCATGGGAACACAACAGTTTTCAAGGATGGGTAAATCCTGACAGATGAATTGTTTTGGGAACGGATACATGAGAAATGGGGAAATGATGAGGGACAGTTCGCGTGTACGTGAAGGATAGATAGGGGACAGTGGGGAAACGAAGGGGAACAGGTTGGACCTGGATTACGTTCTTAGGCAGCATTCTACAAAATATGATTTTTTGAACGTTCTTGTACAATGTTGCACATTTAGTTATTTTGGGAACCTCACTCCATAGCATGGGAAATACTTCAGAAAATCAATTATGTAAAGTACTTTATTGTCCAGAAACTAATATACGATTAAATTCGTAGATATTCTTCTGTCATATTCACAGTGGTATCAACTTAAAGGTTGATAGCTTAAAGGTATTAAATGTTTAGGAGTGCACATAATGTTTTTACACAAATTTTAGAATTGTTCAATGACCATCTCTAACTATCTCTAACATCAACACTCATGCCTATATCGTCCGTACCGTTTTGCATATCTTCCAGAGCACCCTGACCATCACAACAGAATAGTTGTGAGTGTTAAGAGGAACCTGTAGTGCATATTATTGATGTATATGGATTTATAAATTTGCTCAAAAAACTATAAGTAAAAATCTACTATGTTAATTCGCAATTCTGTTCTTTACTTTTAATTAGTCGTTTATTTATATTGACTTGTAATTATACAGCGACTTTTCTGCTATCATAAATATGAAGACATGGCATATCTCCTGATTTGGTGAAGAACTATTTGCAGAGTATTTATTTCGGTAATCATACAATTTTTTCTTGTTACATTTCATTTTAGGGTAAACACTAATGTTTTTCTTTAATGTAACATTTTCATAATTTTGAAGAAATTATATTAGTATAAGAACTCAAGGGAATTATTTCAAAACAATTCCTAATTGAATTACTTCTAAAATTATTCTTTGGATTAGATGCCTAAAAATGTTTCAATTTTACTGAAAATTGAAAGAAATTACCCCTAACATTTTTAATTTAAGGATCATTGAAAAATATATTGCACGTTTGAAACATCAGATATAATTAAGTGTTCATAACTTGTAAAACTAAGAAAATAAAATTATGTGTATATGAGGTAATGGTAATTTTTTTGTCTATCCCAAGAATCTTGTACTTTATGAGTGAATAGTGTCGATGGTGATGATGATGGTCACTATGAGAGAGAGACTAGCTATTACTAGATACAGGTAGTGTGTATAGTATAATAGATTACTTGCGAATTGTGTCACTATTTATAAACAGTACACGTAACGTCCTAATGTCTGTATTTAGAGTAGTTTGGTAAGATTTGCAAGAGTATGGTATATCACTTTCATGAATAAAAGACCAAATATAGTCCCATATCATGTGTTCATTGTAGGTTCAATGGTCCTGATGAAAGCGCTCTCCTTTCTCCTCGGAATTGCTCCCACATTCTCTTTGAAGCCATCAAGGTGGGCATCAAGAATATGTATTTTGAGAGGCATCCTGCAGCCCATTTTGCTGTAATTTTTAACCAGAGTATCAACCAATTCAATGTAGTTCTCAGCTTTATGATTTCCAAGGAAGGCTTTGACTAATTTAACAAAACTGATTCATTCTCTTTTGTTCTGAGAAGCTTGGAAAATTCTTGACACTCAATAACTTTCTTGATTTAAGGTCCAACGAAAACGCTAGTTTTAACTTTTGTTTGGGAAAGCATTGGGAACAGATGTTGTAGATACTTGAATGCTGCAAATTCCTTGCTCAAAGCTGTCACAAGTTGCTTCATTAGTCCCATTTTTATGTAAAAAGGTGGCATTCGTAACTTCCAAGGATCTAGAAATGGCTTCCATTTAATGTTGTGAATCCCTACAGTGTCCACAGATTTAGTGTTCCTGCTATCCCACAGACAAAGAACGCATGGAAACATAGTAAACCCTCCTTGAAGACCTATCAAAAAAGTAATCATTTTGATGTTTCCAATAACTTCCCAAACATATTCTTCATATTTCAAGGCGTTTAGCAATCTATTCACATTGCGGTACTCTTCTGTAGGCTGTGCTGAATGGGGGAGGGGAATAGACGGAAACTGGTTACTGTTATCGAGTAATACTGCTTTCAGACTCTTTTATCAACTGATTATAAGGAGCCGCCAGTCACTAGGTTGAAGGGTAATTCCAATGTTCTCAATCAAACCAGTTACATGAAGACTGGTTTAGCATATTTTGCTATTGCAGAGTTCATCAAATTTGATGAAAACTTCGAAAAAAGGTCTGTCATAATTTTAAGGAAAAAATGTCTATCATCGATATTACAGTTGTAGGAAAACGCCCCAAACAAATAGCACTTTTTCTATTTTCAAAAATCTGTCATTCCAGTCAGTGAGAACAAACTTTCAGTTAAACCTGTATGAAATTCAACTGAAGTACCTAGGGAATTTCTTCAAAAGGCACCTACGACCGAGTAGTCCATCAGTCGCTCCGCGAGCAAAACCGCTGCAACAGTGAATTTTTGTGACGGGTTGCATACTGCCCCTTTCAGCTCAGGTAAGTATTTTTAATGATAATTTTTGACCCTTTTAAGATATCATCAAGAAAGATATCATAGATTCTAGAACATCCTGAATGCAATATTATTGAAGATTTTCATAAATTTAAAAAGGTTTTCTTTCCTGTAATTGTCTTTTAAAAAAGTTTTTTATTCTTGTATGCCAAGAATAGCACGATATAAAATTGATTTTTAATGAATAATTGTACTACGTATCTTATATATACTCACAAAGTTTTAGAATTTGTAGAAACGTTTACATGAGGGCAAAAAATTTGAAAGTATACGGGTGTTTACAAGAAGTCTTAGGTTTTCAGATTGGGTTGTTGCCGAACAATTAGAAAATTTTAATATTGTACCTCGACAATGTAGGCATCATAGACAACAATATCCCAAAATATTTTCAAGTTTGAAGGAGTCGTGTCATAAAATCTATTTTTTTGTATGGAATGACCCTGCTGGCATCACGCAACACCGCCAGGGGCGGCTGGGATCGAGCCGAGCACCGTGTGGGGGTAGGGTTGAGCAAAATAGTTTAAAGAGTATACCTGAATAAGGCGATGAAAAGCTCACCTTAACCAAATCAATAATCGCGTTGCTAGTATGAAAGAGAATACAAAATGGCGTAGATTCACAAAAAGTCAGACTTCTAGGGCGATCTGTAGCAGAGATACAACGAGAAACGGGTTTTGCATGTTTTATGTTGTGCATCTATTGCGTGTATCAGGCTGAAAATACTCGCAGAGACGGGGAAACAGT
This sequence comes from Teleogryllus occipitalis, assembly GCA_011170035.1. Taxonomy (NCBI): domain Eukaryota; kingdom Metazoa; phylum Arthropoda; class Insecta; order Orthoptera; family Gryllidae; genus Teleogryllus; species Teleogryllus occipitalis. The sequence continues at coordinate 30,834 of BLKR01015613.1, forward strand.
TCAATTTGAAGGTATTTTTGTCAACGAATTTTCATGCCAAATTCATATAGAAAAAAATAAATATTTTATTTAAATTTGTTGCGTCTACAACTTGACGCATCGCGCCTTCAAGCCCCTCAAGGGGCGTTGCGCGCTTTGCGCTGGGGAGTCATCCTTCATTAATTTGCGCGATTGGGGTATAATCCTCCATTACTAATGTGTCATGTCTCGTCACGTCGCAGTCAGTTGTCAAGAGGACCGCCAGGTAGCATCTCTGCGTACGCGCCTCCTGCTACGCGCTCCTGCGTCACTACCCAGCGGCCGGAATTGGAAAGGAATAAGGATAGGGGTGGGGTTTAAGACACTTCACAGGGGTTGGAATAGCCCTTGTGAAGCAGTCAAGCTCGTTTTGTTGGAACAAATTTCACATGAGATTCGACGGGAATCGACCCCGGACCTCAGTGGTGAAAGGCTAGCGACTTCGCTATGTGCCACGAGCGAGCCCTAAATAAAGTTTTGAAATTGATTTTCGATTTGATAATGGAGTACTGTCTCAATTTCCCCCACTAAAATGGGTCTTATAACATTCTATAACATATTATTTTTAGATTTTTAAACAATGTGGTAGTGAAAATAATTAAAACCATTTTTTTCAGTTTAAACATTTGCAATTCACGCCTAAATATGATTGGAGAAAACGGTTTAACCGATATTTAAACACAGATTTAAACACGACTTAGGAACTAGAAATATTATAAGTGTTACATCAATTATGTATCAAACTCAATCGGAATATCCAAGTGCCCATGGTCCTACAAAGGTGACCAATTACAAACATAGCAAAGTAGGTCGCTAAGGGAAGGGATTGCCTATCGACAGAAAAGATTAGTGGAGGGTTCCAGAAGCCTGATGATTGAACCAATCAGAGGCAAAGCATCACGCACATGACAGCACAGAAACGTTCCAAATAGGGAGGGGAAAAGAAAGCGAGAGAGTAATAGAGGTTTTAGAAAAAGAACTTGACACTCGTGTGAGAAACGTGAGAGCACACACTTGTTATGGAGATTTGAGCTAGTGACTTGAGAAAAAAGACTTTATAAGATTAGACTTAGGCAACTTATGAGAGTCAAATATTTACTGGTGTGTGACTGACCAATACCTGGCGGCCTAAGCTATCCGACTATCCATCATTCCCTCAATCAATCTCCCTTTCAAAATTCAAAATTTATTGCTTATTTATCCTTGAAAATAGATTTTATTACATGGGAGTTTTTTTGTTTTTTTTCTCCCTTTCAAAATTCAAAATGTAAGTAGTATATGACTTAGTGTAGGGATCACATAATTTTGAAAATGTGCACATAATTCACTTTTCCCCATAGCACGTCATACGCAGTTTTTAACTGTTTTTTGACTTTAAAAAAAAATCGGAATTAATTGCGTGTGGTGGATCAGTCGGACCGGTGCATGTGTATGTCCATGAGGTCCTGCGACCAATTTGCGAGCAAATAATAATAATAATAATAATAATAATAATAATAATAATAATAATAATAATAAGTGCCATAAATAATAATATCTTTGAAGAAGAACAGAAAGGTATTAAGAGAGCTATGGGATGTAAACATCAACTCATCATTGATTCTGTGGTCTTAAAGCAAACTCAAACAAAGAAAAGAAATCTCCACATCTGTTATATTGATTACAGCCAAGCTTTTGACTTCGTTCCTCACAAATGGCTAAGCAAAGTACTGGAAATATATAAAATCTGGCCAAATGTAAGAAATATTCTTCAACATCTAATGAATAAATGGCGTACAAATATACGATTCCAAGGTCCTATCTTGGGAAAAGCAGATGTCCGAAAAGATATATTTCAGGGCGATTCCCTATCAGCATTATGGTTTTACCTAGCTCTAAACCTACTATCAACTCTTTTGAACCATACTAAATGTGGCTATAGATTGAACATGAAAAACACAAAAAGACTAACCCATTTACTGTACATGGATGATCTTAAGCTCTACGCCGAAACGCATGATAAATTAGAATCGCTTATAAGTGTAGCAAACATGTTCAGCGATGACATCGGGATGAAGTTAGGTCTTGATAAATGTGGTATAATAAATATTCATAAAGGAAATGTACAAAACTCAAACCAAATTTTCTCTAATATTAAACAGATACCACCTGAAGAAACATATCGCTATTTGGGAAACCCTCAGAACCATCGACTGGACCATAATCGTATCAAGGAGGAACTTCGAACAAAATATCAAAAGCGGCTAACAAAGTTGTTGAACACATACTTATCAGGGGGTAATCTGATTTCAGCTATCAACATCTGGGCTGTGCCGGTCCTAACCTATTCCTTTGGTATTGTTAAGTGGACTGAATCTGACCTGGAGGAGCTGGACAGATCAACGAGAAGACTGTTACATAAATTCCGCCGTCTTCATCCAAACTTCTCAGTAAAAAAATGATATCTACCTCGAATGATGGGAGGCAGAGGGTTAGATAATATAAAAACGCTTTGCCTGACACAGGAGGAAAAAATGCGACAGGTCCTTTTAAACTCCACAGACATATTAATGAAATTAACTGCTAATGAGGACCGCGGCTTCACTCCGTTGAACCTCCATGAACGAAATTATGATTTAAACATCTCTATCCACCAGTCGAAATTTAATGAATGGAAACAACAAGAAGTACAAGGAAGATACCCAAATCTCTTGTTTCCAGATAATGTAGACAGACGTTCCTCGGTGGAGTGGCTTTTGGAGAAACAAATATATCCTGAGACCGAGGGTTTTATAATATCAATTCAAGACAGGGTAATCATGACAAGAAACTGTTGCGGCTGTGTAACAAATTTGAGGGGCGCGCCTAAAGCGGCGCGAGGCGGCAGCGGCGGCGGGTAGCGGCTGGGCATCAGACCGGCAAAGACGCCCGGCCGATGAGAAATAATCAGCTAGCCGGTGAGCCGGTGGCCGTGAAGCGAGGCTACGGCGCTGGCTGCTTGATAAGGGAGCGCCGCCAGAGACGGAGCAGACTGAGCGGGAGACGTAGATTGGAGAAACAGTGGTTTTGGTACAGTGTGCATTAGACAAAATGATTTTCTGACCGCTATTGTAAATATTTCCGTTTCTATGTAAATATTTCCGTTGCTGTGTAAATAAACTTGTTATTTGGAAAGTGAGTGGTTTTTCTGAACACAACACAAACTATCGAAAGCATTGTTTAAAAGAAGATGTGGTGGATAAATGTAGGAAGTGTGGAGCTGTAGGAGAAACTATAGAACACATCACAGCTGCATGCTCATCCCTCTCAGACAGTGCTTACTTAGGAAGGCATATTCAAGTTGCGAAAATCGTGCACAGGGCAATTGCAATAGAGCATAAATTATTGAATGAATCGACGCCGCCATTCTATAAGTACACCCATCCTCCAGTGCTGGAAACAAGTTCCACCCTTTTGTACTGGGACAGACCAGTTTTAACTGATCGTACTGTCGATTAAAATAGGCCAGATATTCTCCTTATAGATAAAAAGAAGAAAGAAGGAGTAATAATAGACATCGCAGTACTGATTATCCCACGACATCAGAAAGAAATAGAAAAAATTTCGAAATATGAAAACTTATCCTATAAACTAAAACATGTTTGGAAATGAAATGCTACCAAAACATACCCACTCCTGATATCGGCGGAAGCCCTGGTCAGTAAAAACTTCCTTAAAAACTTAACAGAACTTAAACTACCGAAAAACGTTCTGAACATGGGACAGCGCGCAGTTTTGTTTCAAACAGCCCATGTCGTAAGAACATTTTTATCTTAAGTCCAGATATAAGATGAAGCTCTTGTTGTGTGACCGAACCTGTCCCCAAGACAACCCTGGGGAAGGTGAGCATTTTTACCAGCAAAAATAACTGAGACAAAGTAGGATGATGATAATAATAACAACAACTTCACCTCGGGAGTACACGACCTTGTAGTAGGTGGTGGAGCTTCAATACCCTCATGAGTGTGAGAGCTATGGCCGCGGTAACGTAGCTACTGGTAGGGCCTCTCTTGCCGAATAGGTCGAAGGAGACAGTTCAGACGAAAGAGGACTGCAGTGGTGAGGCTCAACGGCATCTTCAAAGATGACTGGAGGATTGACGAAGATGACGAAAGAGGCACCACGAACACATCCGCAGCATGTCATCCGCAATGGGAGGCTGAAAACAGCGTCTCTATCCCTGATAGGGGCTGCATTCATAGCGGGAAGTAATTAGAGAGGGAACGGTCATGAACTTTTGGTCTTCATGTTATCCGCCCATGGAGGATATAGGAGAGAAACTGGATACACACATCAGGCCACTGGTTAGGGTGGAGGCCCGAACCTTGCATTAACCAGCGAAGGAGGCTGCCTTCAGCAGTCAGTGAAAATTCCGTAGGGTTTAGTAATGACGACTGGCGACAGGGGGATCCATGCTGGGTCCTGGATCTACTTCCATTCGAATTTCGTGCAAGAGTGTTAGAGACAACGAATTCTGTCTTAAATGAGGTGGTACTGGCTCCAAGTAAAGATCTAGATATTACTGAAAAGAATCACATCGTATATACAATTGGATCTCTTGTATCTCAGATAATTTCGGAGCCAGCGAAGAACACCGACGGTCGACAGCCAGAGTAAACAGCTTGGTACCCCCATGGACAAAAAGAATTATAAAACGGATAGCCGACACTTGGCATAAAATATCACCCTTTGACGAAGCACCTTCTAAACAAATACACACCTCTCAAGTTCAAAGAAAAATATACCATATTGAACAAAAATACCAAATTGAAAATGACACAACAAAGCTAAAGTTAGATGACAAATTAAAAGAGAAAAAACAAACAAACATGGGCTCAACGCATTACAGTGTAAAGTAGCATTGAAACTCATAACAAACGTAGAGTAGATTTCTGTGTACAGAATTGGTTTTAAACAGGTGCGAAGGGAATTTATAGCAATCTCACTCAAAAACTCAGGGCATTGCTGTCCCTCCAGCAAAAGATGACGTCAAAACATTTTGCGTAGGAATCTGGGAAGAAAGGAGATCCTACAACAAAGACGTATCGTGGCTCCAATCTGAAGCTGATGCTGCCGATGAACTTGTAGAACAGTGGAACATGTTCACGAATTTTCGGAAGAGGACCTCCTACAAGCATTTAAGAACATGGGAAACTGGAAAATCCCTGGAATTGATAAGATTCGAAATTATTGGATTAAGAAATTGATAACATTACATTCTCTTCTAGCAAAGGCTGTAAATAAAATTTTAGAAAACCCAAGGGAACTCCCAAAATGGTTCACAGAAGGCATTATGTATATGCTACCCAAAACGGGAGACTATAGAACACACACCTAGAGAAGAATCATGTGTTGCTAGTTGAACAGAAAGAATGCCATACAGGTCGAAGTAATAGGTACGAAGTAATAGGTAAGGAAATCGTGCTACTAAACAAAGTCATCCTGAACGATGTGAAAAAACGAAAACATAATTTGAGCATGTCTTGCATTGACTACCGGAAGTCCTTTGAAAGTGTTCCACACGATTGGATTCTGAGAACCATATGAATAAAAAAATAAAAAATAATTGAACTTCTGTGTTTGTGTGCAGAATTATTTCAATAGTACCTCTTAACTCATCTATTCTGGCCAATAATAAAAAGTATGTCAAACTTAAATTTAACAGTTAATTTAATATCTTACGTTCATTTTAATGAATATTTTTTGTTATAATATTTTTACTTTACTCATCTTAATATTTTACTTGCTGCTCAGCAGTGGAGTTTTTCATTCTTCTAGGTCGTTGAAATATTTGGTTTATTTCTTAAAGCTTTATAACTTTGCCAACGATTCAATAATGCCTAATTGACATTATCAGGGCTGATACCAGACCTTCATTTTGTGCATTAGAAACATCAAGTCAAATTAGTGAAAACAATGATTACCAAAAACATAAATATCTTGAAAACACTGTAATTACACGTATTAAAGAAATAGGGAGACTATTTGGAACAGGGAATGCCAGATTGTTTTAAATTAAATGTTTTAAAGGTGTAATATACATGAATATAGATTTTTTCATATCAACAATGTCATGAGGTCAACAACACATATGTAAAGAGGGACTTCAAAAATAAGTCAACATTCGAGGACAGGAGCCAAATAACAAGGGCACAAATGTTGCAAACAAAATGTTTACCCTCCATAATAATTAAACATCTTGACATGTGCAAAAAAGTCGTCAATCGAATTACTGATTTAAAACTAGCAAATGCTACAAAGAATATCCAAAATTTAATCTTGAATTATAAATAATTTTGCCACCGTGAATGAATATTTAGTCACGTGAACAAATACTTCCTGTAAGGCGTGAATAGCATATTGACAATGTCTCGCGTTAAACAATTCAAACAACACAATTTCAACAAAATAAACTTCTAATTCGATACCACATATATCTAACGTACTATGACAAAATCAAGTTCTTACCAACATACCGTAGATTAGGTCACGCTCATGGTTATACAGCGATCATAAATAAAATGTATGGAGGATCGACTATTTTGGTTCGTTGATCGTAGAAAATAAGATATTGAAGTCAGCTCTCAACCAGTTCGTGTATTTGACCTGCGGAAGTTTAAAGAGCAATTAAATTAATTTTTGCGTAATTAATGAGCAATATAAGCGCTCAACAAGATAGCATATTTGGTTTTGTAATAACTCATTGTGGTAATGCCAGCATAATCTTACGCAGGCTTACCATTAATTACGCAAAAATTAGAAGAGCAAAAAAAAATTGCGTTTAGCAATTTAGCAATTAAATAGTTCTAAATGGTTGAAATAAAAGCTATTAGAGCTATTTTTCTGATTGAATTTTAAGTGTATTAGTAAAAGGTTACTTGCATTAATATTGTAATAGGCTTTGTCTGTTGCGCGCTTTGCAGTAAATTATCTGAAATCATCACACATTTCCTATCTTACCAAATAAAACTATTGTATATATATAGCATATAGCATATATATTATAGCATAATTTGACGGTTGTACCAATATGGCGGTGCGCGCAATTTCTCTCAAAGATTCAGACCAACGAGCTAGATTATACTATATGGCTAAGGCCCCTCCAACTTTGCAGGAAATGGAAGCCATGTTTTTTGCAGGCAAAGCAGCGCCCTCTGGAGAAACGGAGTATTCTAGTATTCCGTTTGGCGCTGCTTATGGCCAGGTGGGCGTGGGCCATGCGTAATATAAATCCTCTTACTTCGTGTTTCACGACCAAAAACCAATCGTTTAAAAACGAAATCAGAAAATGTAAGAAGAGAGAATGAATAATATTTAAAAACACGTTGCTTCCTGCATCGGTTATTATAGTTAGATTGATTTTTTCGTGTTTCCGGGCGCGTCAACTGCTTCGGTCATTAGTCCCTTTAGTGTAGTGCATGTTTTTTCTCGAGAGATGGTGGTCTTACCCCGCTGGATAGCGAGGTCCGGCGCCGACCTACCGTCGGCTAGTGGGGTTTCCCCTTAACCAGGTGGGGAGTCCTTAACCAGGACTCTCCCACCAGCAGGGCACCGCCCCAGTCGGGACAAGCTCTAAGCTCCCGACCGGTCTCCCGGAATATGTGGTAGTGTAGTGCATGTTACTGTGTGTGTGTGTGTGTAAGAGGAGAGGACAGGACAAGGAAGAGGAAGGACAAATCGCGCGCGGTCCGTGGCCCGTTTGGTAGGGTACTGCTCCGGCATTCGCCTGGTGTTGATCGGAGAAACCACGGTAAACTACCGGTCAGAGCAGCCGGCTGCTAGAATTCTCCTCCAGACAGCGACTGAATTCGAACTAACTGAAAAGCTAGTGTCGAAAATCCTGCTGCCGTCAGGAGTCGAACCTAGGACCTCCCGGTCAGAGGCGCTGCAGTGACATCAGTTGATGCACTGAGCTACCGCTACCGGTATAGTTAGAATAACGCCTGAAAGCGAATGTTATTGGAATAAGAAGCAAACAAACAGATCACGAATAAGGCGGCAAACCTGAAAAAATGATATATTTGTAGGTTGATGACTTCTATTTTTACAGTTATATGCCGAACATACTGAAGGCATTGTGAATATCATTATTCTAACCACTAAAATAATTTAAATACAGATAAACGAAAAGACAATATAGAAATAAGATCTAATACAAACAACAGTCGATTCAGTACAACAGTTCCACGCCGCCACCAGGCACCTCTCATATTTTGACAGCCAAAACATGGTGACCCCTAGTTCGGCCATATTGTCCAGTATCGATACTGAATGGGCCGATGTATTCCAGATCGTCTTGGGCGTAGTGGAAAGACATGTCTTTCCATCATGGTCTTGGGCAAGGTAGGCCACCTGCATCAACCAGTGGCCGTTGTTCAGGCAGCGCCCTCTAGAATACATCTGGAATACTGAAATTCAGAGGGCGCTGGTTCAGGTGCGTGATTTGGATTGAAAACCTGAAACCTGAAACACTGAAACATTGGCGTTTAGCTAACATGGGTTCTAGCTATCCGCATTCGATAAAAGAATCTCATCTTTCGAAGGAGGAATGCGAACATTTAGGTAAGGGTTCAATAGAGTTTTTACTTTAGTGACGTTTTAACGTTTGATTGATATTTTCGAAGTAAATCGAACCTCTTAACATTGAACTTAAGTTTCAAGATTTACGATGTACCTTACTAAATATGACTCTCACAAATTAAAAGTAATTGAAGACAAGGCTGATTTACCTCCTGAAAACGAATGAATGCAAATAAGTTAGAGGTATTTTAAGAGTTCTTATATAACATAACAATAATGAAATGCAGTTAAATTTAGCATGCTTCTCATGTATCTTTCAGCGATTTTACTTGGTTTGAAGAATAATAAAAATTTCACCCCATGTCTCTAACAATGTCGTGACTGGAATAATTTCAAAAGTTTGCAATAAAATTTTAACAGTTTCAGAAAAAGCACCCGTAGCGCAAGATGGGAAATCAGAACAATTTGATTGTTCTGTTTGTCATACCATATGTAATGCACGGTAAGTTCATTACTTTGCTATCAATTTTATTGAAATCTGCTTCCTGTAAGTTAAACAACTTGAAATCAATTATCCTTTTATGCTCTTTGCCAATGTAAAGAAAAATACAGTTGTTAAATATTTAATTGATGTTTTCACAAAATAAATTGTTCAACACTTCCCCTTTACTATTTTGCTACCTTTAATAGGCTTGACAGTTTATGAATTATCTTAACAGGAGCAACCTGTATTTAAATATGAATGCACTGGTTATTGAATATGTTTTCCGACCAAGAAAGATTAAAAGCTTTCTGAAGTCAAACAATTGTTGCAGAAACTGGAGGTCCCATCAAAGAAGAACTGGACATTATCACTGGATTTGTGGTGGATGTAAAAAGGGATTTACATCCAAAGAAGAATTGTTTCTGCACTTAGAGTTGATTGAAAAGACTCGGTTCTGCGAAGGACAACTTATAAAACAAAAATAAGAGTATGCATTAATGTAATAAACTTTACCACATTTCATTATTTTTACAATAAACCTTGAAGATAGACAAGTAAACAATGTCTATCTCTATATCTCTCTCTATCTCTGTCCGTCTCTCTCTGATTCTGCCTCTGTCTCTCTATTTTTCTCTCTGTCTGTCTCCCTCTCTCTCTCAACATACATATACTAGTCTTTTGAAATATATCAAAATTATTTTTATCCATTAAAATGCGACGCATATGAAAACTGATGTCCGGTCTTGTTTTAGTAGATACATAAATTATTCTTCCAACTATTTTTTAAATAATATTTCATTTTTATTTGTTTAGTAATCAACTTTCGTTTGCTAAAAATAAATTAAGTATTAACATGTATACATACCTGGTAAATGGTTCTTCTGAATTAGGTAAAGGATGTTTTTCGTTGAATAGGTAAAGAGAAATAATCTTCCCTAAATAAACTAGTGGTACTACAAAATCACATACTTTCTCGCATTATTTTTAACTGCTCCGCTACACTAAAGAACATTGCATAAACATGCAAAAGTGTTTTCAACAAGCAAATATTTATTTCCGCTCCCAGACCCGCGCTCAAATACTCAACGTTAACTTGCCGACACCCATATCACTACGTCACCGAAGCGCCGTAAGGCAATAACCTTCCTAAGAGCGAAACGTAATAATATTCGGAACCGTTAAGGATATCACGGCAAAAGAAATAACTAAGTTGGTATATTTAAATTACATGTTGATAGATTAAGTATTATTTACTTAAATCGGTTCATACAGATGGTTAGGTAGACAATCGATTTGACATGACATACGTTTTAGAAATCGAATAAGAGAGTTGAAAAATTGTTTAAAAGTTGTTAATTCGAAAATCACATACAGGCACACAGAACCACATACAGATTTACTTATCTGTATTGATTGTATTTGTGAGTAGAAGTGCTTTAAATGATTTTCAATAAAGTTTCTGAAATTCTCAATAATTTTCTGCAACAACACATTCATCAAATTAAAACCCCTGCGAGTGATTGGAACTGGCGCCCTTTTGCACTAAAGCGCTGAATTCTATAGCACCACTAGTTCTTTTTCCATACGTTGTTACATACGAGGAGAAACTTTAATAAAAAAAATCGCGTGGGGTTTGAAAAATTTTTTTTTAGAAATTGCGAACATTTTAGACACTAGTTAAGCAAAATCAGCATGTGTTTTCAAAAATTGCTCATGACCTTTTTAAAGAGCTGATTTTGTACAACAGACTTTGTTGAAAGCAAAAATTGCTGCCTTCGTAGTTTTGGAGCTATCAAAACTACCACTCAGACTCAAGCTCACCTTTAAAATCAAGCATCAGCTTGATGAGCAAGCATGAGCAAACATCAGCAGGAATGAGCTTCAGCTTGCTTAATTTGAGTCATTATTTATTATTATTACTTGCTATATTTATAGTCATGATTTTATGTAGACTGTAAAGGTGTGTAGATTTTTATAGGAGATCTGAAAAGTCATGAACTGGTGTCATTGTGGTCCGGAAATGTGGAGGTAACATTGAACATCGGTTCACAGTCTGAGTGGTAGTAGTTTTGAATAGTTAATGTTTATTATGTTAAGGTTAGTAATAGATTCACAACTGAATGTTTAACTATTGTGATTGCTTATTGTGATCTAGTTTAATTGTTGTGTATGTCAAATTTTAGAGCCTGATGATGACGATATGTATTTACAATGTCTACAATAGAAATTGTCGAAATGTTTTTTAAGAATCTGAATAAAAGTAGATAGTGAAAAGTTTTCATTATATTTGCAAATTAAACCAACGAAAAAAAGAATCATCTATTTATTTATTTAATGACTAATACATACAATTTTCCAACAATAAAAACTTGAAAATTGAATTTGATTAAAACTGTAGCAATACCATTTTCCTTATCAAGAAAAGTCACACAATCAAAATCAATAAAATTATCTAATAATATGAGATAATATTTTCCATTTTCCGATTTTTCCAATGAGTCCACAATCCCCAGAACCATAGCTTTAAACTATTTTTTGCTGCAAATCTTGTTCTATTGCTTTATGTCTACTTTTGTCATTTTCCCAAACTGCATGGTTCACATTCTTTGTATAGAAACGTTAACAACTTATAATCCCTATACTAATGTATTATTTTTTCTTATAGTCATAACTGATGCGTTCTGATGAACTGATGCCTTTCCAAACTTTGGCGCCATAATTAATTATTATTAATTGAAGTAAGTTTTACTACTTCATAAATTGCACTTCCTTTAAATATAAAATTGTTTCCTACTCTTCAACTAATATAATATATTATTTTATTGAGGATTTTTAACTTTTATTTAACTTTTATCAAAAGAAACAAAAGAGCCATTATCTAATTTTTTGCTGCAGATGAATAAATTACAGTTCAAGTTTAGAGAATGTATACAGTTACTTGATTAAATGATCATGAAGCACGATCAGGATATTTTCAACTCAAATAACAAAACAAAAGCAATGTGGAATATAATAAAAAATACGACCAAATCAACTAGAAACTCATATATTTAATGCATTCTTTGGCACCGGAACTTCTCCAGATATTTTTAAAACAGCTAAGATTAAGCCGCTCTTCAGAAATGGCAACAGAAATGAAATTCAATATTATCGGCTTATTTCTCTTTTGTCGTTTTTTTTCTTCAAAAATATCAGAGAGAATTTATTACGTACGAATGGAAACCTTTCTCAGGAAACACGACGCGCTTTCAGATTGCCAATATGGAATTAGAAAATGAAAATCAACGGAAACAGCCATATTTTCTTTTCTTAAAGATGTCGTCCATCATTGGATTAAAACGAAGCACCTTTTGGATTATTTTTAGATCTTTCAAAAGCTTTTGACGTCATTGATCATGACATTTTACGTTCAAAATTTCCTTCATATGGAATACGTGGTATTGTCCTAGATTGGTTATGTTCGTACCTTGTATAACGATCTCAGAGAGTAGAAATACCTTACTGAAGTGATGGAACATTATGTTCAAATCTTTCCGACTCTTTGCCAATTGCACGTGGAGTTCCTCAGGTATCGATTTTCGGGCCAATTCTCTTCTTACTATACGTAAACGATATGCCCTCGACGATTCGAAACGGAAGAATAGTCCTCCTTGCGGATGATACAGATATTCTTTGCAATTAAGAAACCGTAAATAGTACAATATCGGATTATCAAATTGGTTCCGTAATAACAAATTAATAATAAATTAATTAAAAGAAAACTGTTTCAATGCAGTTTCAACAATTCTATACTCCACTGAAAATGAACGGTGAACCATTGACTGATGGTAAAGCAACAAACTATGTAGGTTTCTCAATTCAGTCAAATCGCAAATGGAACGTTCATTTAAATGAATTGATCACAAAATTAAGTTCATTATGCTACGCGTTCGGAATTCTTTCAAATTCAGTCAGCCTTGATACGGCTCGTGTATATTTCGCGAATGTTCATTCACGCCTGAGATATGGCGTAATATTCTGGGGAAATACATCTTATAACTCCCAGACGTTTAGATTATAAAAAAAGAATTGCACGAATAATAACCAAATCCCACCAAATTCTTGTAAGCCTCTCTTCACAAGGAAGTAACATTAATTTTAACAGTGATATTTAATGTATTATTTGTCATTTGGACTGTAGCATTGACCGCAGCTTATGGGTCAAAACCCCACATCTCGATCAGGTTTTTCGTCCAGTTTCCCTATTCCATTGAGTTGAGATGGCCTCTTGTGTTGCTTCTGGACATAAATGTAACTTCATTATCTGCGCACGTCTTCTAGAATGCAGTGGGGGGTATAGTTATTCAATTATCGTTCTCCATGTTGTCGCACCAGGAAGTATTATTCCTTGACGCGAGGACGTGATGAGGGATAAGAGTCCAAATTTATTGCTGATTGAACCTTGAAAATATATTTTATTACATCGGATAGTTTGTTAACAACCCATGCAATCATAGGAGCGAATACAAAATCTAGAACACGGCAAATAATTGTAAAATCTATTTTGTGAGTTACGTAAATTTCATTAAGCTGACAATCAACTGATCAGAGAGTAATTAAGATATGTAATGTTTGAATACTTAGATTCTTGAACATTGTCATTAGAATTGTTTTTTTTAGTTACGAAATTCATCAAATTGAATCACTTCATAATTAGCTTGGTGTTGACAACACGCTAGGAACTTAAAATGTTCAAAGAAATTAGTTTTCCTGAGCAATGTAATGGGTTCGGATAGTGTTTCAAAGTTTTAACATAAAATTCTTGCTTTTTTGTGTAACCGTAATGATTTATTTGTGTGTAAAGGATATATGTTTGTGTGTACATTTTGCTACAGTTCATATTTTCTGTGTCATTCATGAGGAATAATTTTGCACGTTTTTCATGTTTTTGATGTTCTTGAGATTCAACCAAAGCGTAGTTTATTATTTGCCTGAAAGAAGTGCAAATTTAAATGAGAATATAAGCTCTCTGTTACTATTTAACAAGTACTCGACTTTTCCTTGTACTATTCATCTCGAAGAACGTACCCACAACCCTCTATTGCATTGTAAACAGATTTACAACAGCAATCTTTCTCGTGACATTTATCAGATATGTCACGTGTCGAGTAAGAAATATTACTTACTCAGGTCATCCATCTCGTACCTCCTAATAAGCCAGAGAGGTGACACTATACAATGGGAAGAAATAAAATCCCTGAGGCACGAAGATGTAGTAAATAGCTGGGCGTAATAATTTGAAACGACCTCAGCTGAGCTGATCGTGTAAGATATACTACACCAAAGACTTGAAAAGCTCTTAATTTTGTTTTGTGTATATTACGGAAAGCTACTTGTAACATGTAAACGGAGTTTTCGTGTTACTATAACTGTAACGAAAACAGAGTTTTGGTTCACTCTTCCCAGAAACACGCGAGTTATAATTTCGAGATTTCTTGAGAGAGCAAATGTAGAGTACAGCGATGTCCAGTGAAATACAGTGAAGGCCAATAAAAGTGAGGGCAAAGTGCGATGTTCCGTTAATGAATACATTACTGGTTTCCAAAGGGAAATGTAGTTAAGTGAAGACTTGGGTACGGAGAAGGGACGGCCACATTTTATTTATTTATTTATACTTGTCTATTTTGTTTTTATTTTATTTCTTTATTGTTTATTTGTATTTACTTTATTTATCTTTTTAATATTTGTATGTATTGCTTGTTCTATATTGTTCTTGTACTGCTTTATTTTTGTACTTCGTCTTCTTCTTCTTGTTGATTAACTGCCACCGAGCTTACGCTCATTTGCAGTAATAAATTATTATTATTATTATTATTATTATTATTATTATTATTATTATTATTATTATTATTATTATTATTATTATTATTATTACTATTACTATTACTATTACTATTATTATTACTATTATTATGTATTTCCTATAATTTGTAGTACTTATTACTTTGTCTTGAATCGCTATCATAAATTCAATTGTTGCGCCAAAGAGTTTTCCATGCTTGAGGCACACACTTGTTTACTTTCTTATCTATATATTTGTCTAATTGATTCGGAAATGTGCCTTGCAATTCTTTCTGGTTCCAGGTCTATTTATTATCTTCTATTAATGTAGTTTTTCAAGTGAAAGTGGCAACATCTGTTAGGTGCACTGCGGTTCCCTTGATATCGGCTTTGCAAATGACATCAAACATTCTACTATCGGTTTGCTTCTCGTGGATGCAGGATCATGGGTCGTTGATTTGTTTGCTATGGAGTCGCGGTGTGTCGGTGATTCCCATGCCACCAATCAATATTGGAAGAGACACCCGTTCTATTGCTGATTTTGGATCTTTCATTGGGTGTTTTGTCAGTTATGTCCTTACTAGCCAAGAAAGATCTTCCAAGTCTATCTCTGCCCATTTAACTAAATGAGTAAATAGTATAATCGCATTTGTATTAATCGCCTTTATTTGGTTTCTGTTGCAGACATGTGTGTTGAGGATGCTTTGGATTCTTTTCGTTCGAAAATTTTCTTCGTTTCGTTTAATACCAGTGTGTATCGATTCCTCATAGCTGTGTAATTCTTAGGTGTGTGTTAGTTTCTTCCAGATCTTCTATCATTCCATCAGTCGTGACACTATCTTCCTCAGATACTACAACTTTGCCTCGTTTCATTTGTACCGATTTACATTTCTCCAGGCAAAATTTCATGCATATTTCATTGCTAAATTTAGCGACAATATTCAGAAGTCTATAAAGTTATTAATTTGATTTAGCATATAACTTCAAATCGTCTACATATAGGAGATGGTGAATTGTATAGATATCTTTGATTGGGGTGGTTATCTTCTCTCCGTATTGATAATTCAGGAGCGTTTTACTGAGGGAATTTAGTGCCAGAAAATATATACTGATTCTGATGGGACATTACGTTATACTGGTTACTCAGTCAAAACATGCAGGGTTGTGTTGCATTGCGCATCATGTGACAAAGTAAGAGGATTATTTCTGAATTCATTTTATATATCTCTAAAATTTCAACAAGATAGGAATGTGGCACAGTAATCAAAGGTTTTTTTATAATCTATATAGGTCATATTGATATTCCCCTTTTTGCCTATAGCCTGTGATTTGAAAACAGAGTCAATTATAAGCTGGTCTTAATAATCGATGACAGTCTTTTTTCTCCAGTTATAATGTTGCCTCTCTGCAAATTTGCGTATATTTCATTTGTAACGATGGATGCCAAATATTTATAGATTGTGGGTAAGCAAGTTATTTCTTAGCAGGGTCAGCGGTGTGATGACTTTTGGGTATCAGGAACGTCTTTCCTGTGGAGAGGAATTATGGAGTTGTTTCGGATTTTGATATCATCTCTCGACAGCAGGCTGCTAAATGTTTATATTGAGATGGACCATGTCATCTCAATGACATTTTATTTGATAGAAATACAATTTAGAATTAAATTTGGTTTAATAATTGAATATTAGAAGCTATAAAGGGAAGCCACGATGCGAAAAAAGACAAAATAATGTCGATGTGTTAAAAAGACAACTGGAACAAGAGTCAATCAGAAGACTGATTATTGCAAGACGAAAATTAGTAGATCGCTGTCAGTCGTGGTGGAGTGCAGACAAGTAAATGAGATCGCGGTACGTCGCAGGGGAGTGCAGATCGCTGTCGGCCGTGAGAGGATACCCCAGACGTAGTAATGAGATTGCTGTAGCTCGGGATAGGAGTTCGGACTCGTAGATGCGAATAATTGTACTACATTGCTAGAATGAACAGCCGCTGGTAAAGAAAAATGAGTTTAGTTTAATTCGATTTGTGGTAATACAATTAGTACGGGAAAGTGAGGAAGAAAATGCAGAGTAGTAATTGAAATTTAGTTAGAAGAAAGAAAACGAGATGTTAAAACTTTCGTGTGTGGAAAAGTAAGGTGCAGGCTGAAAAGAAGAGTGAAGTGATCGAGATCTACGAACGACGGCCAAGAGTGCAGCATCAAACTTCGAAAAGAAAGTGAAAATTCAAAAAAATAGAACTTTTTTCGATTAATATACAACGCCAAAAATTTTTTAAATATTAACACTAATTATTAATAAAAGTCAATTAGCAAATGACCACAAAAAGAAAGATTTAATTTAAAAAGCCGATCCGAGCACGTGAGAATGATGAGTAATTATAAACATGAGTGAATGCAATAGACTATTTCTTTGTGTTGTAATGTGTTTTGTTGATGTAAATGTTACATGTTTGTTGATACAAGAGAGAAAATTCGAAAAGGTTTAATTAAATGAACAGTGGGGCCATTGTTACTTCTACGAGCGGTGGATTTTCATGTCCACGATTTAATCCTTCAGTGGTCGCGCTCGAAATTGGAACGTGAGTGGTCGCGTGGATTACAATCGTGGTCCATTTTCTAAAAAAAGTTCTTATTAACAATATTTTACGAGTAAATCGTCTTTTAGTTCAAATGTACACAAATAACGGTATCTAAAACACTGACCAGGTAAAAAACGCTATTAATTTATAAAAACGTTGATATATTAAAAATTCTATGAAATGCTACACAAAATTTTATGTATTGTGCCTTTAAACCAATGTTCTCTCATACATGTGAGTAGATGTTTGTTTTTGAAAAGCGTTGTGCTATATGGAGTGTTTTGTGCTATTGAAATACTTTGCATTACGATTATTAAATAAAACAGTTAGGCAAAATTATTTTAACACCTGGTGCCTCTATTCTGAATGCATTTCAATGTCAACATTGGGCGAACATCTCACACAGATTTTCTTATTGTGTTCTGGATATTCCCACTGGACACAATTTACGCAGTACTGTCGAGTGCTCTCGTTTCGTTGACGTCTATAGAAATAACGTCACATGTTGCCTTTAGATCCTTTCTCAGACTCCCTGAAGAAGTCTCCCGTGTGCTCTTATTCCAGTCGGCACAGTTTTTCTCTCCATCCTTTTCATTTCTGGTTTCGTAAAGAACAAAGAGAGATCCTTTAGAAATCCCCCTCTAGTCAACCTTTCTCCTGTTCTTTGCGTAAACATTGAGAGCATTCATTGCTGGGGCCTACGAAAGGTAAGTCCTTTTACGAAAGGTACTGGAAAGTTTGTCAACTATCGCTGTAATTAGCGAATGAATAAGACTGGTTTAGGTGTTACTCAGGGATATTAAGGGTTAAGTATTATTAATAAAACCTGAGATTAATTAGGAATATAGCGAGAACGGGTTAAATAACATTGCTATGTAAGAATACATCTGCCTCGTTGATGCGAAGCGGTGTCATGGGATCAATTATCTCCTTTCTTCGCTCATTCGCTCTTCTCATATGGAGGACCAAAATATCTGTGATTTATTGTTCATCAGGTACTGATTGACTTCGGAGTTTACATTGCTTGCACTTTTAAATTTTCAATAGAATTGCATCTAATTCTGAAATTAAGCATTTTGCTTTTCACATAGTGTAACTTTTTCGTACCGTCGGAGTTTCTTGGCATAAACTGCCACGCGATGGGTGTGACTCAGGAATTTCTGTTAAGTTAATGGGCGATAGCTGTTCCAATGACATGGGCTTGATAATTTCTTCCACATTTTTCTTCAAGTTCTATGTTCTATTCAACTCCGTTCGTATACTGGTAAAGTATAAAATAATATTTTTAATGTTTCTTTGTCAGTTAGAACACCTATGACCAATTATTTGTAAAGAATATCCGGGAAGTGAGCACAAATTCTGACAAAGACTAGAATAGAGAAGTCCTAAATGCATATCATAATATAGGAACGCTTCATCTGCAATACTAGACTGTAAAAGGGGGAAATGTTTGTGGTTGAATAATTCCATTGTTGACTAATTTTCCTGATTTGGTTTATATATATATATATATATATATATATATATATATATATATATATATATATATATATATATATATATACACACACACACAATATTCAATATAAGCTTTAATGCATTCTATTTTCGTTCTCACTTTCCAAATCAAGATTTCTTAAAGCATGGATTTACGCCATTAGAAAGTAGAACTAACCACCAATATCTACTTTATCTATTTGCTCACAACATTGATCAGTTCTTGTGTGCTAATGTTCATTTTCATTTTGGAACTACTTTCACTCAAATTTTGTATCGCTACGAGACATTTTGAAAAAGAGGCGAGTTAATCATTATTCAGTTGATTCACGTGTTTAAGGGCTAACATAAGGGGAGACCATAGACAAACAATACTTGACTGGCAATGAACAACCCTTTTTGAAGTCGGCGATTGCGCTCGTCGCCCAGTTGTGTCACTACAGTTTCGCTGGAAGGCATAATAATGTTATACGTCAATGGTTCCCAAGAAAGTCTATAAACATTGGTTTTCAGTACATTGCTGTTCAGAAAAAAAAACACCTGGACTATTAATTGGAAAAATAATCTTAAATATATAAAACAATTGATGTTAGTATTTTAAACGCATTAATTTTATATTTAATGTCCAAAACAACACTAGTCTAAGTCAGTGTCTTATGTACATAATGCTAAAAGTTACTTTAAAAAATTCAGAAGCAAAGGCAAGGGATCATCTCGGCATTTGCTCTATGGGTGAAGGGAAACGATATACACATGATTGAGATGGACGAAAGTTGACCCCAACGTTATTTTCAATATTTTTTGTACAGATGCATTAAGTTAGACAGATGTACATAAGTAGCATTGAAAAATACACCGCTAAGTCACTTTGTCCTTATTCTTTACTATAATAAGAGTTTAAGTTAAAATTATGTTTTAAATAGAGAGTTTCATTGAATTCACCTTTTAAATGCCAGCCCAATGGGGGCAACAAAACCACTAGAACAAAAATCTGATTATCATTATTGATATCATCAAATTGCACATCAGCAACTGTTACATTTTCTAAAATAGAACTTCTCGGTGTTGATCGTTTTTGTGGGGTCTGTCCATGTGTTAGAAAATGCTACCAATGTGCTGGAAAATTGTTGGGGACAGCTCATCTAAGTATTTTCTAGCCTGTTCAATCCATAACTTCTAGATAAAAATGTCGTAAGCAAATAGATGAAGCAGATATTGGTGGTTAGTTCTACCTTCTAATGGCGTAAATCCATGCTTTTATGAAATCTCGGATTGGAAATTAATGAAAAGTCAGAACGAAAATAGAATGCATTAAAGCTTATATTGAATTACAAATATTCGTTGCGAAGGTAAAATTTCTTTTATATGAATATCTGCCTTAAAAATCGAAGAACCTTGCAAGGTTTAAAAAAATGAATTACAAATACACTACAGGACTATTGACACATACACGGTTATTTCTTTCCCACTCGACAAACCCCAAACTAGAAGTTTAATGAAACAATCTTAAGAAAATGCATAATCATCTACTGGTAGTGAAATTTAATAACTAAATTATCAATGTCATGAGCGCAAAGCACGAAAAGATAATAACTAGTCGGTGTATTGAAATCCCAATTTCTTTTCCCTTGTATCGCAAATTCGAAATAATCATTCAAACACAATGTAACTCTTCACCGTCGTGTTTTAAATAATTCAGTAATCGCCAAAGCCCCACAGGCATTGATTAAAAAGAGAAAGAAGCTCATAAATAACCCTATTAACACTGACAGCGAATTTGTAGTGACGTAAGACCGCGACGAGCGCCAGATTTTGGCTTCACTAGCGCTAACGCTACGAGATTTGACGTTGCCAGTCTAGTAATATATATATATATATATATGGGAACACAGACATGCAGTGGGCATATTAGAATATACATACAATTGAGATTTAATTGAAGCTTCTTGTGAGGTTACAACACCACAGGTTCCATAATCGCTATGCATATATTTGATATGGATGGGTTGTTACATTAACTTGTGAGTTTTATACGTTTTGTCAAAGTTTCTTCAACTTCCATGTATTGAAATCACTATATTGAATATATATTGAAATCACCAGCGGTAACTTATTCAAGGATAGAGCTGTACATTAATTTAATAATAAATAATTGCAAACTCCACAAATAAGTACAAGCAACAATTTGCATTTAATGATACGCTAACGAAGTTGCAATTCTTAATAGAATATTTAATAAATAATATAATAACAATAAATATTTTTATATATATAAATACATTGTTGTGAATCAGATATGATTCTTCACGAATGCTTACTCTGATATTATAAAAAACAACAAACAACCAGCAATCTTATCTGTAAGAGAAAATAATATTAAGGATCTATTAAGTAATCGCTCAAAGGAATTGAAATCATCACTCGAAAAGAAAATCGCCACAAAAATTTATTTTTTGCAACCCTGTGAAATACAACTAGTTTCCTAAGTATATTTACTGTATATGCTTAGGAACAGCAATATACTGTAATATTTAAAACGTAAATAAATTATTTCAGTTAGTATAAACAATGGAATGAAATTATGGAATGCACTGGAATGAAATTATCACGACTAAGTACTAACATTGTGGAGTACTGCACACAATCAACTTTCCCGCGTGTGCTTCCTTGGTGAACAAAGCACGCCCAACCTATACGGTGGTCATGGTTTTATGTGAAGGTCTAAGTATTGCAAATGCTCTTAGCAGGGGGAGCGCCATGTAAATAAATTATATTTACTGCAATATTTAAAACGTAACAGGAAATCAAGTAGGATTATTCAGTAAATTTGAAACTATACTATATATTGATAATACGTAAACAGGCATCTTAATTTAGCCCCTTGGCCTAATTAACATCACGGAACAATAAGAAGGCACGAGAGTGGTGTAGTTGATCACGTTGCGGAGAGATGGCGCGCGTGAAGCCAGCGGCAATTGTCGACAGAGAGCATTGCACCTGAAAGTTCCAATGAACGTCACACTGCGGCGCTTGCATCCTCTATCCCATCATTCGCCACTACCGTCATCCGCGACGCCCCCCGCGCGCTCCCACGCTTCATTCCACCCACCAACAGTACGCTCCCCCCCACGCACTCTTAAATCTCTCCATGGCGCTCCCCCTGCTAAGAGCATCTGCAATACTCAGACCTTCACATAAATTCATGACCACCGTATAGGTTGGGCGTGTTTTGTTCACCAAGGAAGCACACGCGGGAAAGTTGAATGTGCAGTGCTCCACAATGTTAGTACTTAGCCGTGATTATTTCATTCCAGTACTATGTTTATATTAACTTATATTAATTACTTATTTACGAAATTACTATGTTTGCAGAAACAGTGGAGATTATATGTTGCATACTGGAAATAAACAGCACTGCTTGTATTTTCAATGAAATAAACTTACTGATGTAGCAAAAAGGATACAAAATTCAGGCATTCTTGTGGATGATATTTTTCTCTCTATGACTACTAAATAACGAGGGACATATTGGAATGAAACAAGGTAAAATGAATATATCTGAATAAACTGCGATTTATTGACTATTATTCACTATTAGACCACAAAAGAAGTGTAGATACCAGAGAAGAATTAAATATTGAGTCTGTTATAGATATAATACACAAATATCGAGAAAACTCGAAAGACCGTGTCCTGAGAATGCCAGAATATAGGATAAGTAAAATTATCCTTCAATATGCACCGAAAGGAAAAAGAAGTGTTGGACGTCCCTTGAAGAGATGGCAAGAACAATTTCGAGACGGAACAGATCAAGAGATCTAATCGTTGCTGTCGATGATGATGATGATGATGGTGATGATACTGCAATTTATTCACAGCTGTCTGTGAAGTAAATCAAGTGTTATGGTGTCATCGAATCGGAAGGTTGAACGCCATCATATTGACGTCACTGTAGGGACGTGTAAGGTCCCGATTCGATGGCACCGTGACAGCTGATGAAATGGCAGCATTGGAAAAATCGCAGTATAGTTTCTCTATATTTTCAAAAATCTTAAGATATAGAAATTTACTTTTTGCAATGAGCTCATCAGAGAAATTGTTAATAGTAGTAGTAATAATGGAGAATCCTCAACGACCATGAATTTATAATACTGAAGTCAGGTTTACGGGATACGGTCAGTAGGAGCAAAAAAAAGTACTACATATGTGTTTTTGGGAACGATTCAAAAAATATATTTTCATTACCAGGGCTTGCAACCACCAGAAGAGAAAAAACAAACAAATATACAGCCACATGTTCTTGAAGGTGGGACTTCTCACGAGATGAGTGGCACATTAGTACACATTCAGCATATCAACACACACCATGATTACTGATAAGTATTCATGAATTTTTTTTCAACATTTGTTTTTGAAAATGAAGATAAATTAACATTTGGAGTACAATCAAAAGGTGAGCAAGCCAATCTGACTTCGATATATATTATACTGTACATACTTAACATCAATATTACTTTGCCTGTAAGAATGAGAGAACTAGGAGCCAAGCGCGTCACGTTGGACGGACGATCCCCTTCTCTTCCCAAAACTGACCTTGAACAATTCGCCGTGGCCCCCAGAGGCCAGCCGTGTTAAAACCCCTCTGTCTCTCTCAGCGCCGAATACAACCCGTCAGCAGGCAGTCAGAAGAGAAAGGATCGGATGTGTCCAACTTACGGCCGCAAGAGATATCCAACATCCAAGATAGAGTAATTTGGACATGTTAATGTATTGAAATGTGACTGGTTCCATAAAAAGTTGTTCAACAAAAGGAGGTGTCCAACTCATAAAGGCGTCCAACTTCACATGTTTTACTGTACATTTATTTATAGCAATAAAAATAATAAATGATTATATATATATATATATATATATATATATATATATATATATAGAGAGAGAGAGAGAGAGAGAGAGAGAGAGAGAGAGATGTAAATAACCATTTTCAATGAAATTTCATTTATATATTAAACAGCATCATAAATTCACTTCATTTTATCAGGGGAGCTGAGATCTATTTAGAATAGTACGTACCTATATAAGTACTAACAAAAAATGTTTAAAATATCGACGAAAAATTCAATAAAGAGGTTTAAAATAGTGAAAACACAGTATTAATCAAATGTTGAAGTAACATTAAAATTGACAAAGAACTAAATTTTGGTATTGGCTGTAGAGCAAGATTTAACCATGCACCAGACTCATGATTTTTGCACACGATTGAAATTATTAGTTCATTAAATATCGATTTTGCTTCTTGACAGATAACACTAACTGCTTCAAAGAAAAAAAATACTTTGGAGACCTTATCAGCATCAAATCAATTTGCCTGCAATGCCTCTATCAAAACTATTCACCAAAAGTTCAACTTTCTCACCGACATTGAATATGCGATCATTATAACTTTGAAGAGGATTTACAAATTTTAAAATTTCGTCCACCAGGCACACTTCGAAGATAGTCCATCTTCTTTCTGCAGGATCAATTAGAAATTAACCGGGGACCACTCAATGTTCGTTAAAAAACTTTTAACATACAAAGAACTTTTAACCTTAAAACTAATAGTTGTTAATAGAATGTCTGTAGCCATCTCATACTTAAATATTAAACCATTTGTTTTTAATTGATTTTCAAATAATATTTATAATCAAGTCATTTATAATATTTATTATCAAAACTCGAAATGGTATCTTTCTCACATCACTTCAATAAATTTTCTTCATTGCTTGCCGACTCTCTTTCTAGTCTTAAAGCAGGATCTTGTCTACAGGGACACTCACAATGTGGTTTGAAGAATCATTGGAGAATAAATTTGGGAAGACATCTTTTCTCAGTTGTGTTTTACTTCCAGGAACAATGACTGGATCGCCCCCAACCACAGGAAACAAATCCTCTCTAAAACCAAATTTGTCCTCAAAATGTTTTATGCAGACAAACGAGTTTTCTTTCACTACATAAAAGTCACGCTGAATACATTTCACCCATTTGTTTCACAGCATCTTATTATTCGGGAACTGAAATATTGAAGTGTCGGAAAGGTAGTTGGATCTATATCCCGGCACACGATTGGTTGGTTAGTGATTTCGAGCGCGTCAACAGTTTTGGTCATTAGTCGCGTAAGTGTAGTGCATGCGAGGAACCGCCCCAGCCGGGACAAGTTCTAAGCTCCCGACCGGTGTCCCGGAAAATGTAATGGTGTAGTGCATGTTAGTGTACGTGTATGTGTGTGTAATGGGAGAGGATGAGACAAGGAAGAGGAAGGAAAGATCGCGCGGCGTCTGTTGTCCGTTAGGGTACTGCTCCGGCAAACGCCTGGTGTTCATCGGATAAACCACGGAAAACTACTGATCAGAGCTGCTGGCGGCTAGAACTCTCCTCCAGGTAGCGACTGAATTCGACCTAGCTGAAAAGCTAGTGTCGAAAATCCTGCCGCCGCCAGGACGCGAACCTAGGACCTCCCGCTCAGAGGCGCTGCAGTGACATCAGTTAACCCGGCACACGAGTGACCCATACATCACAGTGATTGTTTTGTGAAGATCACTTATCGCAGAAAATGTTTCTAAATCACGACGATTAGGAACGATAGATCACTCCTTCTCTACTTTCACAGAAAATCGCTTAAGCCACATTTATAATCGCATGTAGCCACGTGAAACCGTCACAAACAACACGCTATTACTCCACCAGTGCCGACAACATTTTGACTGATAACGATACCTACATGATGGTCTGAGTTTTGCAGATGGTCTTGCCCTGCCCTTCCTCACTCACCCACGCCTCCTTACGTTCTTGAACCCACTTGTGTGGCGCCCACCTTTCCCGGGCATCTCTCTCACTCCTTCGCATGCCACTCTCCTTCTGTACACTTCTCGGTCCTCACTCGCTCTCCCCCGGCGCGCCATTCTTCCTCCGGGCGCTCCTCGCCGCCCGCCCACTCCCCCTTCCCCCTGTCACACGATTCCTCTCAATCTCCGACTCCCGGGCATCTCTCTCACTCCTTCGCATGCCCCTCTCTTGCTGTACACTTCTCGGTCCTCACTCGCTCTCCCCCGGCGCGCCATTCCTTCCTCCGGGCGCTCCTCGTCCGCCCGCCCACTCCCCCTTCCCCCTGTCACACGATCTCTTCTCAATCTCCGACCTCCCGGGCATCTCTCTCACTCCTTCGCATGCCCCTCTCCTTGCTGTACACTTCTCGATCCTCACTCGCTCTCCCCCGGCGCGCCATTCCTTCCTCCGGGCGCTCCTCGCCCGTCCACTCCCCTTTCCCCGTGTCTCCACCGTGTCCCTCGTTTTCCTTCGCTCCATCCCCCCCCCTCCCGCGCCAGTTCTCGCCTTTGTGTTCTATCTTCTTTTCCTCGGGAAATAGTTACTTCTCCACAACTTCATCAATTTAGAAAATGAAAAACATGTATTTTTGGATATTCCAATTTTTTAATGAAAACGGAAGTTGTGCCCAATAATTAAGTATATTTTATCCTATACTTTGAAAGAAGTAAAAGAAAAATTTCAAATTGGTATCTGTGGGTATGTGTTGGCGTCTTGTGTGGGTATTCTTGGAACATTCAATACGTTACAAAAATTACAAAATATATTTATATTTTTCAAAATCTATACATGGAATGATCTAAGAGTCTAATATTAAGGAATAGATTTTAGGAAGAAAAATCTCTAGCTCTAAAATTAAAGTAGAAAAACGAATATTTGCTATTTTTGAAATTTTACGAGTTTTAATAAAAATCGGTTTTATTCTATGTACGAAAAATGAAATGCTTAAAAAAAGTCTGGAAAAGTTGGGGCATAGGTATCTTAAAATTTCGAGCAGGAAGGGTGAATGGCGAAATTTATTTATATGTAGAAAATCGCTGTAGAAAAGTTTTCCTGTTGAAATGTGCTCTATACGGAAAATAGAAACTCCCAAAAACTATATTGTATTGTGTTCAATATTACGTATCCAAGACTAATGGAATGAGGGAGGTTAAAACATCTGCAATAATACAATCGCCATTCATTCCGAACAGAGTGAAACAAGTTTCTGAAAATGCAATGTTAACGTGTTGTATTTACCAAGATACGTATGTTTACGGTTTACTTAAAGATACGTCCCTTACTTCGGGGATGGAAATTTTTATATTTTTTGAAGTGAACACCCGTTTTTTTCTCGCTACGAGGTAAAGAGAATCTTATGTAGTGCTGCGCGATAAAAAGGCGAATTTTCGACAGAAAATCTCTTAGTATACGGCTCTAAAAAGTGGATAAATTCAGTTGCTACATTTAGAAAAAACTTCTATTACATGTAGTGTAGCAGTGAACACAACTTCATGTTTCAAATTCTCTATGATACTCCTTTTCGAGTAAAACTAATATTTTTATAAAAATTGCTAAAATGCGCTGGTCTTCCTTTAAATAGGTGTGTTCGAAACTATTTCAAAACAATTGAGGAAATGTTCTCATTTGTTTTTTCATATTTCTCCAATATTTTTAAAAACATTAAATGGATCATATACTGCCACTGAAATTTCCAACCATGTCTTAGCAGAAATGGTCATAAACACAAACAAGTTTACAGAGACTGTTCTCTTCATACTCTTTTTAATCCAATTGCTCTTTGCATCAAAAATTGTGAAAGAGTAAATGACCTTTGCCCTCCACCGAGCATGATGTAAAGTCCCTGGTGAACTGGTGTTGATTGACGAGTTCCAGTTCCTTCCAATAAAAACTATACATAAATTAACGAGCTCCTGATAACCATTCTTACTTTAATACTTTTTCATTATAAGTTCATTAAAATATAGTTTATATTACTCAGTATTTCTCTTTCACTGCATATTTCGTTCAAGTATTTATAAATATTCACATAATTTTCTTTTTCCAAATTATTCCACTTTTCACTGAATTTTTTTAAAAAAAATGTGGACGACTATTCGCTGAAGGTATCTCAAGGCTGGTCTCCCAGCTCGTATGGTACTGTAGTGAATGTAAGTGTGACTATGTGTAAGTAAGGGATGAGAATAAGTCAAGGACGGGGAAAGAAATACCGCGCGCGGACTCTGGATTTTTTCTTTGGCGGCGTGATGGTTGATAAAGGCTGTTGGCACACATATAAATGCCGCTTGCATCATCTTTACTCGCATGGAATACATATCAAGACTGCACACTGCTTGCCTGCACAACACGTGAGTGAAGGTGGAACGGTGAAGAGTGGGCAGGTGAACGTGGGCGCTCCACATGCGGGAGCTGCCGAACGCCCGTCCGCGTCCCCCCTCCCCCATTGCGCGGGCGCTCAAGGGCGAGACGACCCTCGCCTCCACCCCCGCCTCCGCAATTCCCTTAACGATCGGGAAATAAGTGGCCCAGCGACCTGGAAGGGGACTCCAGGGGAGAACAGTCGAAGTCTGCCTTCTCCTTCGCCATCGCCCGGTGATTCAATGTAACGAGCGCGGAATATTGAGCTGCGCCTGATCATTCTTGTTTTTCGACCCCGCTCTGCGCCCCCCCCACCGGCGGGCCCCGTGCCAGGACCGCCGAGGGCTGCAGGATGGGCGGTCGCCTTGCAACCCGCGGCGCCCTACGGTTGGCGCGTCCAAAGCGGACGCCTGCGCCCCCGCCCCGCCCAGACCATTTGGCTCTTGGTTGGTTGATTGGTTGGTTGGTTGTTAGTTATTCTTGGCGCGACAAATACTATGGTCATTAGTCCCGTACGTGTAGTGCGTGTTTTTGTTGGGAAGGTGGCGGTGATCTTCAACCGCATATGACGAGATCCGGAGCCACCTACCGTCGGCTAGCGGGGTTTTTAACCACCAGATATCTCCACCAGCGGGGCACCACCCCAGACAGGACAAGCTCTAAGCACCCGACCGGTCTCCCGGCATGTGTGGTAGTGTAGTGAATGTTAGTGTAAATGTGTGTAAGGGGTGAGGATGGGACAAGGAAGGAAAGATCGCGCGCAGTCCATGGCCCGTTTGTTGGGATACTTCTCCAGCATTCGTATAATACGAGTGCTGCCTGTCCGTCTGTCCGTGTAATACATTACATTATAAATATATATTGATTTGTATTTCAATTTCACTTCAAGAACAACCCCAATCTCCATCCGCTACTTCGACGAATTGCCATTGATCTATCAAGCGAATAAAAATAAAGCAATGACAAATCCAATGCACTGTTCCTAGCCAGGAAATGTAGCTGAATACTCAATACCACAATAATGTCTCATGCAATGTTACAGCAGTTTCTTATATAAAATAAAAACTTGTGTGAAAATCAAATGTATTTAGAATGTTTTAATGTGTTTATAGTAAACACCGAGAGAACCACATGTTTCTTATCTGCTAAGGGTGCGAGCGCCTCAGGAAGTTAACGTATACACTTGCCATTATCCCGTGTAGCCACTCTTTGGTGACGCTATGTATATATATATATATATATATATATATATATATATATATATATATATATATATATATATATATATATATATATATATATAGAGAGAGAGAGAGAGAGAGACTTCTGTTCGTGTGATGTGAAAGAGGTACAATTTAAAAAATAAAAAGCAAATTGTGTAGCCAGTTGTTCGGTCATCCATTTTACCTATTCTCCATGAGCCTTATGTACCCACTCCCAGTCCCGACGAGAAAATCT
>BLKR01015614.1:0-60432 GCA_011170035.1 Teleogryllus occipitalis
ACCGTATCAAGCAGTGCTGCAGACCAAGCGACTCTAGCGGCGCGACCGAGAAAGCCGCGCCATATTCCATCTTGAAGATAATGCCCTCAGCTGCCTCGTTAAAAAATCCAAGTATAAGTCATCTATTTGCACACCATCGACTCACCACCTCCTAGAGTTAAACTGTAAAACGTGGTGATCGATTTTTTCTTCGACGTCCCATTGCTATAGAAGGATTTTCCTAAGGATGAGCCAAAGTGACTTCGTGAAAACAAGTGAACATCACATGTATTTCAGAGAAGTATCCCTCCGCCGCGACAGCTGTTCAGCTACGTCCCTTCGTAAAGTGCTAATGACTCCTGTGAAAACATCCCTATGCAGAAGTTTAAGAGTTTCGCTTAGGTACATGCACGTACGTGAGTCCGGGAAATAATTAAATTTAATTACGTATGTGGAAAATCTCTTAACATGCTCTCCCAAACAGTAAAAGAAAACTGCCACGAATGTAAATAGAAAGAAAAAAGATTTTAAGCCTGAAACACGTGCAACGGTACGCATCTCGCATTCAAGTCTCGGTTTTAAAATAAACATAATATTTATCACACGAAAAGTAAATGCAATGTAATGTTTAAAGAAAAAGAGGACATAACACTGCCCTTCCTAATGTCAATTATTTCTCGCGGCGTACTATATTTTTTGTCGGACGAGGACATCACAAAAGGAAGAGTCGAAGCCATTTACAAGTTAGCCAACTGCAAACAAACGAATGCAGGGAGTCTAATAGACTCAAGGGCACGACGACCACAGAACCTTCAGTTATGTTGCCAGCACTAGCTGTCAATTTGGCTCATCCTCAAGAAAATCGCTCTGTATGCCTCGTTGCAGGCAGCCTGTTCGCGACGCCCCTGCACCTCAAGATGGTGGCCGAGATCTTCCTGGACGCGGAGGCCGCAGGCTCGATGGAGAGCGGCTGGGCGCTGGAGCTGTACGAGCTCTTCCAGAAGTTCGTGCGGCGGAAGGAGGACGAGTACCTGGAGAAGCACGGCTTCCGGAACGCCAACCTCGAATGCGCGCCGTTTTACAAACACGACTACTTTTCCCAGATTCATCAGAATTGCGCTATGATATTGCTGGTAAGCATTACTCCGTTCTGTCCCTACGCTAACGGACTCGTGCGATCCTCACACGTACGAGTCATGTATTACTATTCATCTCAAGGCACACAAGAGTCGTTCTTGAGATATTTAGATCAAATTGGATTACTTGGAGAAACTTGATAGTGACAGTGACATCTATGTAATGTTAGGAATGTTTAATATTCGAAAAGGTAAAAAGAATACGTTCTTAATTCACATTCACATCTTTCATTCTTTATTTTATATGTATGCTTTTTCAACGGCATAAGAGACTCAGAAAAGTAATGTATGACTTAGACGTACAGGATAATACCTATGAAATTCTCTTTCCCGAGTAGAACACTTGTAACCATCGTCTTTTTCGCTTCAGGTATCAGACAAGCGGTTTGAAGACGCAATAAGTCTTGCCACAAATATACAATAGTTTCTCTATTCTAAATGGTAGAATACGAGAGTAACAAAGCTCCCATGATGAACCCGAGTAGAACACTTGTAACCATCGTCTTTTTCGCTTCAGGTATCAGACAAGCGGTTTGAAGACGTGGATCCCCAGCCCTTTCAGGCGTACGTGGACGAGAACCGGGAGACCCTGCAGAAGATGAAGACGGGCGTCATGTGGCTGGACGACGACCGAGCGCCTCGCTTCGTCCACTACACGCTCGTGGAATACTTCGCGGCCGCGTGGCTCAGCGCCAACGTCGCGTCGGAGGTAGTAGGCAGTTGGCATCAATGCCGATGTTTGATTTAATTTGATTCAGTGGCGGCCGGTACGGAATTCTATTGGTGGGGCCAGTTAGTGATGCGACATCGGCAACAAAACATCGATTTTTAAAATTGTAACATCGATGTTAATAAAACATCGGTCAGAAACCATCGATGTGTTTAAACATTGTTGTGATGTTTTAAAATTGTAGTAATCTCTACAATATAATTCGTTATATTGTACAATATAATTCTCTCCCGAGTTATAGAAAACTTATTTGCATAGGTAAACGATCTGCAGATTTGATTTTTGAATTACTAACAAAATAGTGTTTCTATAAAAATGTTTCAATAAAAACATGGATGGGTTGAAGTCTTATGTTTTTTGAACATCGATGTTTTGTGGTCGATGATTTTATGTGTTAGTGGATGAAAAATTCCCATCATCAAAATTTTGTAAAAGTTAAAATATGATGTAATAAATTGTTTTTATAATTCTTGGAAGGTTCTTTCGTTTTGTAGGCAGACATTTATATTATATCAATTTTTATTATAACACATTTTTTTAGATGCCAATGTTTCGAAGATCATTGGTTGGTTGATTTCAGATTAATACACACAGCCTGTGTCAAATTATTAATTTTTTGTTGCGCACGAACTTCATATTAAAAGTTAATAAAACAGCTGTAAAACATCGATGGTTTGTGGTGAATATATATTTTTTTTTTTCAATTTTAAACATTATATTTGGTAACATTAATGTTTTCTGGTCGATGTAACATCACCAACAAAACTTCGATGTTTCTTAACAATAATTAGGACAATTGACAAAACTTGGATTATCTGATTCGATAATTCTGTGGTCACGGGGTAAAATTTCTTAAGACAAATTTTGGCTAAATTGGGTCAAGTACTGAATCTGCAAGGTTAATAACTACATTTTATTTTAGTAAAACGACCGAATTCATGATGCGTCCTTAACAACAAAATAAGTTGGGAAGTATAGATTAATCGCCTTAATATAGCTTACGTTCAAAAATCTAACTCTTGTTTTCCCCAAACTAATATTTTTTACTTTAGAACTTTTACCCCGTGACCACAGAATTAAAAAAATAATGTAGGCTCTTTATTGGCAACTCGATTTTATTTATTTTTCACTCCGTCACATTCGTCTGAAAAATATTCAACTTATGGATATCTGAAAATTATTATAGTTTTTTGTTATGATGAACATTTTTAATTTTAAATATATATCGAGTATATTGAAGATAGGTTAACGGGGCTTCGTCATAAGTAAAAACGAACTACAAGCTGGTTGTTTGCCGCCGTTTCGGAAAATTTATTTCCATCCTCAGGGCTGAATAATATGAGGAAAGAAAACAACACAGGTGTCTTGTATGTGTATATTGTATGTGTGTTGTTTTCTTTCCTCATATTATTCAGCCCTGAGGATGGAAATAAATTTTCCGAAACGTCGGCAAACAACCAACTTGTAGTTCGTTTTTACTTATGACCAAGCCCCGTTAACCTGCCTTCAATATTTCATCAATTGGTCGTTAAGAATTCATGTATATATCGACCACAAAACATTGATTTGAAACTATCAATCATGCCTGATTTTTTGAAACTCTCTCTTCCGTGGCTTCCGCAGCGGGCGGAGGCGGCGGCGGCGGCGCGGGCGGTGGCGCGCTCTCTGATCGCGAGGGCGGCCCCCGGAGGTGGTGGGGGCGGCGAGGGCGGCGGGGGCGGCGGCGGGGTGCTGCTGCACTTCCTGGACGAGATGCTGGCGGAGCAGCTGACGGCGGACCAAGCAGTGCTCGCTGGGAGCCACACGGACACCGCTGTAAGGATGGCAGGATTGATTCATTCTTACACTCACCAATTTATTTTACCGGCGTAGTTGGCTCAGTTGAAGTCACTGCAGTGCCTCTGGGCGGGAGGTCCTAGGGTTTGAGTCGCGACAGTGGTGGGATTTTCGATACTAGCTACGTAGCTAGGTCGAATTCAGTCGCAGTTTAGAGAAGAATTCTAGCGGCCAATTCCTCTGATCGGTAGTTTTCCCTGGTTTCTCCGATCAACACCAGGCGAATGCCGGAGCAGTACCCTATCAAACGGGCCACGGACCGCCCGCGATCTGTCCTTCCTCTTCCTTGTCCTATCCTCTCCCCTTACACACTCACACTAACATGCACTACACTACCACATATTCCGGGAGATCGGTCGGGAGCTTAGAGCTTGTCTCGGCTGAGGCGGTGCCCCGCTGGTGGGAGAGTCCTGGTTAGGGGGAAACCCCACTAGCCGACGGTAGGTCGGCGCCGGATCTCGCCATCCAGCGGGGGAAGATCACCGCCTCCTCCCGAAAAAAACATGCACTACACTCACGGGACTAATGACCAAAGCAGTTGACGCGCCCGGAAACACAAAAAAGTGAATCAATTCACTCTTTACTAGTCGCAGGGCACGAGAGAAGACAATGCTGGGTTGGAAGGAGCCGCCGCAGGCATCGCCTCACCGAACGTGGTGGAGCTGCTGTTGGCACCGGAAGCGGACGCGGGTGCCGGAAGCGCCCAGGGCAAGTCCAGCCTGCACCTGGCGGCGGCCAACGGCCTTGCCGCGTGCGCGCGCGCCCTCTGCCGCAACGCAGCCCTCGTCCACGGCACGGACGACGCAGGGAGGACGCCTCTGCACGACGCGGCCAGCGAAGGTACCGTCACGTAAAGCGATATGAATTTGCACACTACTAGTTGCCTGCAATAGCAAAAATTCTTCTGAAAAGAAAACACAAAATTGTGCTCCCAAAAGTATCACCCCTGCACGACGCGGCCAGCGAAGGTACCGTCACGTAAAGCGATATGAATTTGCACACTACTAGTTGCCTGCAATAGCAAAAATTCTTCTGAAAAGAAAACACAAAATTGTGCTCCCAAAAGTATCACCCCTGCACGACGCGGCCAGCGAAGGTACCGTCACGTAAAGCGATATGAATTTGCACACTACTAGTTGCCTGCAATAGCAAAAATTCTTCTGAAAAGAAAACACAAAATTGTGCTCCCAAAAGTATCACCCCTGCACGACGCGGCCAGCGAAGGTACCGTCACGTAAAGCGATATGAATTTGCACACTACTAGTTGCCTGCAATAGCAAAAATTCTTCTGAAAAGAAAACACAAAATTGTGCTCCCAAAAGTATCACCCCTGCACGACGCGGCCAGCAAAGGTACCGTGACGTAAAGTGATTTAAATTTTCATACTACTAGTTGCCTGCAATAGCAAAAATTCTTCTGAAAAGAAAACACAAAATTGTGCTCCCAAAAGTATCACCCTGCACGACGCGGCCAGCGAAGGTACGTCACGTAAAGCGATATGAATTTGCACACTACTAGTTGCCTGCAATAGCAAAAATTCTTCTGAAAAGAAAACACAAAATTGTGCTCCCAAAAGTATCACCCTGCACGACGCGGCCAGCGAAGGTACCGTCACGTAAAGCGATATGAATTTGCACACTACTAGTTGCCTGCAATAGCAAAATTCTTCTGAAAAGAAAACACAAAATTGTGCTCCCAAAAGTATCACCCCTGCACGCGGCCAGCGAAGGTACCGCACGTAAAGCGATAAGAATTTGCACACTACTAGTTGCCTGCAATAGCAAAAATTCTTCTGAAAAGAAAACACAAAATTGTGCTCCCAAAAGTATCACCCCTGCACGACGCGGCCAGCGAAGGTACCGTCACGTAAAGCGATATGAATTTGCACACTACTAGTTGCCTGCAATAGCAAAAATTCTTCTGAAAAACTCACACACAAAATGGTTCTCCCAAAAAGTATCACCCCTGCACGACGCAGCCAGCAAAGGTACCGTGACGTACAGTGATTTAAATTTTCATACTACTAGTTACCTGCAATAGCAAAAATCCTTCTAAAAAAACACAAAATGGTTCTCCCAAAAAGTATCACCCCTGTACGACGCAGCCAGCAAAGGTACCGTGACGTAAAGTGATTTAAATTTTCATACTACTAGTTGCCTGCAATAGCAAAAATTCTTCTGAAAAGAAAACACAAAATTGTGCTCCCAAAAGTATCACCCCTGCACGACGCGGCCAGCGAAGGTACCGTCACGTAAAGCGATATGAATTTGCACACTACTAGTTGCCTGCAATAGCAAAAATTCTTCTGAAAAACTCACACACAAAATGGTTCTCCCAAAAAGTATCACCCCTGCACGACGCAGCCAGCAAAGGTACCGTGACGTACAGTGATTTAAATTTTCATACTACTAGTTACCTGCAATAGCAAAAATCCTTCTAAAAAAACACAAAATGGTTCTCCCAAAAAGTATCACCCCTGTACGACGCAGCCAGCAAAGGTACCGTGACGTAAAGTGATTTAAATTTTCATACTACTAGTTGCCTGCAATAGCAAAAATTCTTCTGAAAAGAAAACACAAAATTGTGCTCCCAAAAGTATCACCCCTGCACGACGCGGCCAGCGAAGGTACCGTCACGTAAAGCGATATGAATTTGCACACTACTAGTTGCCTGCAATAGCAAAAATTCTTCTGAAAAACTCACACACAAAATGGTTCTCCCAAAAAGTATCACCCCTGCACGACGCAGCCAGCAAAGGTACCGTGACGTACAGTGATTTAAATTTTCATACTACTAGTTACCTGCAATAGCAAAAATCCTTCTAAAAAAACACAAAATGGTTCTCCCAAAAAGTATCACCCCTGTACGACGCAGCCAGCAAAGGTACCGTGACGTAAAGTGATTTAAATTTTCATACTACTAGTTGCCTGCAATAGCAAAAATTCTTCTGAAAAAAACACACACAAAATGGTTCTTCCAAAAGTATCACCCCTGCACGTCGCAGGAAGCACGAAGGTATCGTGCACGAAGGCACGTTGCACGAAGGTATCGTGACGTAAAGCGATATGAATTTGCATACTAGTAGTTGCCTGCAATAGCAAATATTCTTCTGAAAAAACTCACAAAATGGTTCTCCCAAAAAGTATCAGGCACCCTGATCAATATCAGTGGCGACTAGTGCCCCAACAGACCTCCATCGAATGGCGGAAATGTAATTTCTAAAATTCAAAATACGAATATGTATAAAAAATTTACGAAGTTCAAATCAATTAAAACTAAGTTAAATAAAAGTCTGTATGGAAACACTATTTACATAATTTTATGCGTCAGGTCCGCGTAAGGTATATTTATACACCTGCCGTGCACGTGGTTCTGGGTTTGATTTCCACTAGGCACTTCGACTCCAGCACATCGCAACAAGCACTTTTGCTTCGACACGTTTCACACAAAAGTAAAATTATTTTATTTCGAAAACTTCACTGTCCTGGTATATTTGGCAATAACGAATGATCTTCGACACACAATCGTATTCACAAGAACGTTCGCAAACCGCTGGTCAATTGCAGAGGTTCTTGAGAGGTGTGCTTGCTACTTTTTGATAAACCACTCTATGGTCTCGTTCATCAGTATTTTGGCTACTACGGCTTCTTATTATTGTGGGAATTCTGATGAGGTGTTGACGTTTTTATTGAGAAGAAATAAAAGAGGTCATCTTCGTGAACATATTAGTTTTATTAAGATAGCCGTGCCGAAAGCAGTGAGACTGACGATGACGGCAAAGCTGTCGAAAGCCGGCTTTGTTAAACTAATATGTTGCCGAAGATGTCGTCTTTTATTTGTTCTCTTCTTATTATTGTTATTATTTTTTTCACAAGTCGTGTTGTTTTAAGGCCACCGGCACGTGTTGGAAGTTCTTTGCAACGCCGGAGCCAACACCGACGCGCGGACGCCGGAGGGCGCCACCGCGCTGGCCCTGGCCGCCGACGAGGGCCACCTCGGCTGCGTGGTCTACCTCGCGTCGAGGAGTACCGCCGTGGACGCGGCGGACGCCCGTGGCTGGACCGCGTTGCACCGCGCCGCCGCCCGCGGCCACCTGTCGGTCGCGCTGGCGCTGCTGGACGTCGGCGCCGCCGCCGACGCCCGGGCGCTGGACGGCGAGACGCCGCTGGCACTGGCGGCGGCCGCCGGCCACGCCGACTGCGTCGACCACCTGCTGAGGAGAGGGGCGGACGTCGGGGCGGTCGACGCGAACGGGTTCACGCCGCTGCACCCGGCCGCCCAGGGTGGCCACCTGCACGTCGTGTACTTCCTGCTGAAGGGCGGGGCGCAGGTGAACGCGCAGTGCGCGGAAGGGCGGACGGCGCTGGCGCTGGCGATCGCCCACGGGCACGCCAACTGCGCCGTGTACCTGCTGAAGGGAGGCGCCGACGTGGACGCGGCCGACGCGGGAGGGCGCACGCCGCTGCACGAGGTGGCCCAGCGCGGGCAGGTGCGCCTGGTGGACCTGCTGCTGAAGGCCGAGACGCGCGTGAACGCCCACACGGCGGACGGGAAGACCCCGCTGGCCCTGGCCGCCGCCGGCGGGCACACGGACTGCGTCAACATCCTGCTGCTGTACGGCGCGGACGTGCGGGCGACGGACGCGGCGGGGCGGACGCCGCTGCACGCGGCGGCGCAGGGCCGCCACCTGGAGGCCGTGTACCGCCTGCTCAGGGCCGGGGCCAGCGTCAACGCGCGCGACGACGACGGGAGGACGCCGCTCCAGCTGGCGGCCGGCGACGGCGACGAGCGCCTGCCACGCGATGGGAGATGAGCGGCGCTCGCGGCGTCTGGGACGGACGGGCAGAACGACGGACGAACGGGCAAGTCGACAGACGAACGGGCAGATCGACAGACGAACAGGCAGATCGACTGACGAACGGGCAAGTCGACTGGCGAACGGGCAGAACGACTGACGAACGAGCAAAATGACAGACGAACGGGCAAATCGACTGACGAACAAGCCGATCGACAGACGAACGGGCAAAATGACAGACGAAGAGGCACATCCACTGACGAACGGACAAGTCGACAAACGAACGGGCAGAGCCACAGACGAACGGGAAAAATGGAAGACGAACGTGCAGAACGAGAGACGAACGGGCAGAACGACGGACGAACAGGCAGATCGGCAGACGAACAGGCAAGTCGACAGACGAACGGGCAAAATGACAGACGAACGTGCAGAGCGACAGACGAACGAGCAAAATAACAGACGAATGAGCAGAACGACAAAAGAACAGGCAGATCGGCAGACAAACGGGCAGAACGACAGACGAACGGACAGAACGACTGTTGAGCGGACAAAATGACAGACGAATGGGTACAACATTGGACCAACACGTAGTACGACAGACGGACGGGTAGAACTACGGCCTAACACGCAGAACTACAGACGAACGTGCCCGACGTACGAACGTGCACGGCAGACGAACGAGCAGAACGACTGACGAACGGGTAGAACGACAAACGGTCGAGCAGAACGCAGACGAACGGGTAGGACAGTCAGAAGGGCAGAACGACGTACGAACCGGTACCACAAACGGGCAGAACGACAGATAAAAGGACAGAACGACCCACAAAAAAAAGCGGAAAACAGGCCAACGGGCACAAGTGCAGACAAACGGACAGAACAACAGATGAATGGACAGAACGACAGACCGGAGGGCAAAAAACGCGAAAGATTTATTTTAAAACATCAAAGAGTTTACACAAATTCAATTTTGTGATTTAAGAAAAGTATAATATCATAATGTAAATATTAAAATTTTAAAAAATCTTCACATAAATCTCAATAATGTTCACAATACACTATTTTCTACAATAAACAAAAATGTGTAGTTTTGACAATGTTAGACGAACAATACCACTATTTAAGCTGTTGATTAGCCCATTTTATCTAATTCTTCATTAGTTATCGATGACAGCTCCCATCAAATTTGCATCTTATATTTCTAACAATAACACAATTTCTTTGTGAACTAAAATTGTTTACTATTTTGTATTACTTAGCCATTCAAATGGTATGCGGTTTAGGAAAAATATTCCGAAGTTTTTTCTCACCGTCCTAAAGTTTGTACTATACCGGCAGCGTATAAGCGACTCTGACAGTTCTCTCGCCACGTGCTGTGGAAGGTCATGTGACCTGCTCTGAAGCAATCAGCGTGCGAGGATTTGTTTACTTTCTCACAGCCAGGGTTCAACGTTGCCGCTCATCTGACTCACACGAAGTCGCCGAGGCAAGAAGTTTTGTCTTTGGCGAAACTTATGAACATGATATCAAGACGTGTCAGTAAGTGCTAATGTTTTGAGATTTCATTTATCTGTAATGTAGATGGTGCTATGTGCGTAGTAATGTGTGGCAACAGCGCATTGAACTGTCAGAGTTGCTTATACGCTGCCGGTACTGTAGGGTTCTGAATTCGAATTTATATTTGCCACCTCCAGAAATGCCGACTTCACAAGCAAAGTAGCAAAAAACTTAAAAATCTCACTTTTGTCAGTTATTCACTTATATCTCTGAAACAGTCCGTTTTATTGCAAAGCACATTGAGCGTAGAAAAATATACGCTCTGCAGAAATTATCTTTGTGTACCAAATTAAAGTAAATTTCCTACAAAATCTACTTTTTTATTTTTTTGACGAACGATTCAGGTGCTAGAACTTACTGAAAACGGTGGCTTTTTGACCCTCTGGCTTTAGCCAGAGAGTTGGGAGAAACCTTTTCTCCAGTTTTAACTGGAGAAAAGATTTCTCCCACCGTATTATCTCGCGGTAGCATTCTAGTTTTATACAAAGTATTTACAACTCATTATTGTAAATGAATTTATTCCATTGTTCATTGATGAATGAAAATATATATCGTATTGTGCGTTCAAATGTTGAAGTTTATTCTAAACGGAAGTTATATTTTGTAATGTAATAAACAAATATGTGGTGTAATGGAACATACATTGTGCGCCAAATATGTAATGGAACATGTTGTTGTGCTCCAAAACATAATGAACTCGCCTTGGACACCGAAGTGTAGTGAAACTCACGGGAGATTCCGAAAGATAATGGATCTCATGTTGTATGGGCTGAATTCCTATAGGACGCCAAGCTCAATAGAAACCTGCTCACTAGGTGCTGACAGTTGAGAACCTCAAGGGTGGACAGCTCTTGGACAGGAAATGATTCAGGGATTTGCTATTTGCACTATGAATGATGCCTTTGTAATCCCTCAGAGTGGCGGATGCACCTTTATTTCTGAATTTATAAAAAAAATTGCACAATACAGACTTTCTGTTTTTCTGTTGAAAAGTCGCCAATTTTCCCCGAAGCATTACATTACTTTCTTTTAACTGCGTAAGTACATAGTAAGAAGAGAAAGTGAAAAGTAAACAAGTATTTTACTCCACACCATTCCATATTACTTTCTCTGCCTGAAAATGGACGATGCAGGTATGAAGAGCCAGCAGTTATGAACTTGGAAAGCACAAATTAAACTTTTTAAAATGAAAATACCTGTTGGAGGCGAATAACACTGTAACACAAACATGGCATACATTTTGCATGGAGAATTATTTTTACAGTTTTATTTTAAATATAATTGTGGATTTTTTCAATATTTACAAGCATTCTGAACACTAAGGAATACCAGGATCAATCACAAATTGTTATTCAATATGTGCTTTGTAATATCAACTTATATTAACATAAAAAGTCACTACGAATACGTCACGTTCTCTTCGAAGTCAATACTATTAAACAGACAGTTGATGCAGATGTAAAATATAAACACTAGGCAATCATTATTAGGTTTCTTTGACGGGTATTCTTCTGAAAGAGGTGTAGTATTTCATGAAATTTCATGAATGCAATAATAGTACTCGTGTGCGGAATATACATTTTCTTCTGATCTTGGCTGTCGTCTTGGCACCTCGTCGAAGGATGCGATGCCGAGGTTTTGACTGTCATGCTGGGGTCCTCGTGAAGGCTGAGGCAGATGAAGCAGCTGAAGCAGAGCGGGCTGGTAGAGGAAGACTTCGACATCACTTTCTTCTGATATTCATATCCTATTTAAAGAGAATAAAACCAGAAAAAGTGATATTTTTCAGTGCTCATAAACGTCTATCTCACAGATGTTGGCGTACTAACTCAGAGATTGGCTGCTTTAAAAGATGCCTATTTCTTGTTCTCTTAAGAAATGGCACGGGAAAGAAATATCTTGTATAAATAAAAATGTATCCATTTTAAGTAAGTAATTTATTTATTTTTGTGTGGAATACATGAATTAGAGCTTCATTCCAAGTATACTAATATAATTTTATGTAAACAAAAGTGTATAATGCGTGAATTAATAAAATTTAACTCACAGCCAGGAATTTCTTTCATTACTAATACGATTTACATGTACTCCAGTGGGTCAGTTTGTTAACAATGATCGCCTGACATGTGTGGTAGTGTAGTGCATGCAACTGTCAGGTGCATAGATAAGAAGTGAAGATAGCTCAAGGAAGAAGAAAAGATCGCGTGATCCGTTGCTCATTTGTTAGGATACTGATCCGATATTCGCCTAGTGTTGATAGGAGAAATCTCTCAAACTATCGACCAGAGTAGCCGGCCGCTAGAATTCTCTTCCTCTAGATTTCTATCTAGCTGGGTAGCTACACTTCGATTTTTCTATAGTGTCAGATGACATTATGTCATCGGTACACCTCCTGCCTTATAAAATGAATCTTTTGAACAGTGATAAACACATTTCAGATGCCATGAGCCTCGTTGAGAAAACGAATTAATTAAAAAGATCCATTTTACAAGGCACGAGGTGTAACAATGAACTAATGGCATGGACCGTTACAGAAAAGCCGAAGTATAGTGTCAAAGATCCTGCCACCATCGGGACTCTTAACCTCAGAGGCAACGGGAATGTTGTTTGACGGGAGCAAGTGTACTACCTACCAGGGGCGACTGCTGACCAGATAAGGCTCTAGAGATGAACTCTCTCCAGAAAAAACAAGCCCGGGAAAAGTTACACAAATGTATTAAACTTGCAATAAATCGACTCCTTGAATTTGCACATACCACCAGCACAATTTTTTTAGGACGATCTTAGTTTTTAGTTCCCGATTAAGCGAATGGTAAATGTTTTTGGAGTGGGTAGCATAATGGACTATCGCAAGCCCATCCGCAACTGGTGCATGCGAGGCAATGTGAGCTTGAGGAAGAGTTCGAAAGGGGCAGCGTGCTCCTATTAGGGTTTTGTTTGGCAGAATCCTCCGTTATTAACTAAGCTAAGCATACCGATACTTTCGGCTGATTCATAAATTACTGTTTTAATTGCTGGCAATATTTTTTATAAATTATATTATTTCCTCACGGGCACAATCGTATCTTCCGTTACCAACGTAAAAGTTTGCTTAGAAAAGGATTAAATCCCGATACGAGCAAATCGGTTGAACTCTACATGCCATTGTTTTCCTTGAACAAGAAATATTTTTGAAGACGTAATATAATGTATGTGAACGTTCGGACATACATGTCGCCCCCCCTAATTCGGCACCCACCGGCCGCCACTTAGCTAGACCAGGAGTGGTAGCTCAGTGCATCAACTGATGTCACTGCAGCGCCTCGGACCGGGAGGTTCTAGGTTACACTCCCCACGGCGGCAGGATTTTCGACACTAGCTCTTCAGCTAGGTCGACTTCAGTCGCTGTCTGGTGGAGAATTCTAGCGGCCGGCTGCTCTGATCGGTAGTTTTCTGTGGTTTCTCCGATCAACACCAGGCGAATGCCGAAGCAGTACCCTACCAAACGGGCCACGGACCGCGCGCGATCTTTCCTTTTTCTTCCTTGTCCTATCCTCTCCCCCTTACACTCACACACTTACACTAACGTGCACTACACTACCACATATTTCAGGAGATCGGTCGGGAGCTTAGAGCTTGTCCCGGCTGGGGCGGTGCCCCGCTGGTGGGAGGGTCCTGGTTAGGGGGAAACCCACTAGCCGACGGTAGGTCGAAGCCGGATCTCGCCATCCAGCGGGGGAAGATCACCGCGCATACACCGAGACAAAAAACGTCCACTACACTTGCGGGACTAATGACCAAAGCAGTTGACGCGTTCGGAAACACGAAATAATCAATCAATCACTCAAAAGCCACTTATCTAGAGTCGAAAATCCTGCCACCGTCAGCCTGGAGCCTGCCGATAAGAGGCAACGGGGATGTAGTGTGTGAAGAGGCAAGTGTACCTACCCGCCTGCACCGTCGCCATCGTCGCCTTCGTCGTTCCCGTCCTCGTTCTCACCCTCATCGTCCTCATCCTCGCGTGGATTCTCGCACACCCCCGGCTCGTGCCACCACGCCTCCACATCCTCGTACGCCGGCTGCCCTGCTGGGAGGACCCATTTCATCAACCTCTGCTGCTTTCGCTTTTACTTTCTCGCTGCAGCAGAGTAGAGAGAAAGTTGTGTAGTACTGGCGGAAGAACGGCGAATTTGCGACGGAAAAAAATCTTATTACAAGGCCCTGGTAAC
Organism: Teleogryllus occipitalis; assembly: GCA_011170035.1. Taxonomy (NCBI): domain Eukaryota; kingdom Metazoa; phylum Arthropoda; class Insecta; order Orthoptera; family Gryllidae; genus Teleogryllus; species Teleogryllus occipitalis. The sequence continues at coordinate 14,239 of BLKR01015614.1, forward strand.
GAAAAAGTTGATAAATCCAGTTGCCAAATTTAGAGAAAAAAATCCTCTATCACGTGGTGCAGTCAGAATTTATTTTGTGCGTGATACCGAAATATCGTATGAAGCAAAACGTCTGTCTGTCCGTTTGTGAACAACGCTAGCGGCTAAAACGTTTAGCCGATTTTCTTCAAAATCGATATTCCCTAATTGATCTGACTGACTTCGCGGCCCCATGAATTTGAAACCGATATTTTAATTTTGGGAGGTACTTTCTTTCTTTCCTACTATTTCCAAAATGAATACTTCCCTTCGATCTGGTCCGTCCCAGAGCCCTCACAATTTACACGAATCTTTCAATTTTGTGGGGTGCTTCACAAGATGCTCCTTAGTTCTTTCCAATTTAAAACAAATTATGTTTTTACTTTCTCGCTACCGCTTATGCAGTGGAAAGAAAGTTTTGTAATACTGCACAAAAAACGGCATCTTTTCGGCAGAAAATTCGTATTACAGGGCCCTAGTAACGAAAAAGATAAATACAGTTGCTAAATTTAGAAAAAATCCTCTAACACGAGGTGTAGACCAAAATCCATGTTTTGTGGGTCCTTAATACGAAAACTCTAATGAAGGCAAAACGTCTGTCCGTCCGTCTATGAACAACTATAGCGGCAAAACCGTTCAGCCAATTTTATCCAAAATTGATATTCCCCAGTCGATCTGGCTGATGTTGCGGCCCTTTGAATTTAAAGCCGATGTTTCCATTTTGGAGGGTACTTTACATGAAGCCTCTGGGGTATTTTCCAAATTTTCAAAAAAAAGAATGTCGCCAACGTTCTTCATTAAATTTTGTTGTTGGATAGTATAAACGACGCTTAAGAGACTGGTGCAGGTCTCATGTTTTGTTGAAAACCCTGATTTTTCGAAAATTGCGAAAATTCAAAATTTTTTCAGCGTCTTCCTACAATCGAAATATTAAAGATAGAGATTTTTCCCTTAATGAAATCTGTTCCTCAAAGATAAATTTTGAAATATGGCCAAGAACAATTTTTTCGAAAATTTGAGTACTTTTCCCGTAATTCTGCGTGAAAGTGCGGGCGAGAAAGTTTTAGCACCACTATATTTGGGTTTTTGCGACCCCCCACTCAGAAGCCCCACAGTTTACCAATTCTGTGGTCACGAGGTACAATTTAAGTAAAAATCTTAGTTTGGAGAAAACAGGGGCAGCCGTAAGTTTTACTAAGCCGATTAAGCTATATTTCTCAAAGCTTCTTCGTCGTTATGGAGGCAACATGAATTCAGTCGTTTTACTCAAATAAAATAAAGATATTTTGATTTGATTTATTCGGTAAAAAACAGTAAAAACTGTATATGACGTATGGGAGAGAAGAATATTTGCTCACGTTTTCTTGAGTACCAGAATTACAATCGAACATTTTAACGATAAATAGTTGAAAATTAAAACAATAGTAATAATAATAATAATTAGAAAAACGGGAGATTATCAACATTTGAAAAACTAGACATTTTCGTTCCCGAGTTACAGAAAAACACGGCATCGATAAACGAACTGCAGATTTGATTTTTCTGCATTGCTAACAATATAGTAACTCACCCTCAGCTCTACTGCTACAACTACAAGCAAAAAGGAGACCTCAACAAACGTGCACATAGTGAAGCTACATTTGTGTACATTATATTTATTTTGAAGTTTCAGTACTTAACCCAATATCGTCAAAAGCTGACTTAAGACCTTTTACCCGGTGACCACAGATTCAATACCCTGGGGCACCCCATCCCGTGACGAGCGGTAGCTTAGTGCACCAACTGATGTCACTGCAGATCCTCTGACCGGGAGGTCCTGGGTTCGAGTCCTGACGGCAGCAGGATTTTCGACTCTAGCTTTTCAGCTAGGTCGAATGCAGTCGCTGTCTGGAGGGGAATTTTAGCGGGCGGCTGCTCTAATCGGTAGTTTTCCGTGGTTTCTCCGATCAACACCAGGCGAATGTCGGAGCAGTACCCTAACAAACGGGCCACGGGCCGCGCGCTATCTGTCCTTTTTCCTTGTCCTATCCTCTCCCCTCACACACACACACACACACACACACACACACTTACATTAACATGCACTACACTACCACATATTCCGGGAGACCGATCGGGAGCTTAGAGCTTGTTCCGGCTGGGACGGTGCCCCGCTGGTGGGAGAGTCCTGGTTAGGGGGAAACCCCACTAGCCGACGGTAAGTCGGCGCCGGATCTCGCCTTCCAGCCGTGGAAGATCACCGCCATCTCCCGATAAACAACATGCACTACACTAACGGGACTAATGACCAAAGCGGTTGACGCGCCCGGAAACACGAAAATGTCAATCAATCAAAACCCGTCCCGTGACGTGATGGATCCCCACCGGCGCGGGCGTCGGCGAGCAGCGCGTCGCAGAGGCGGCACAGCGTGGCCGGGGCGGCCATCCGCACGCGGTAGAAGCGCTTCCACCAGAAGAACTTGGCCAGGTCGGCGGGCGCGGCCGCCAGGTAGCGCAGGTAGCGGGCGAGCGCGCGCGGGGACGGGAAAGAACGCGCGTCGATGTAGGAGGCCGGCGGCGCCACCGCGCTGTAGTCCGCCCCGCCCAGCACCACCGGCACCACGGGCAGGGGCAGGATGGCGAAGAACTTCTCCGTCACGTAGTCCCTGTGAAGCAGGCGTTGAATGAGGATGGCGAAGATCTTCTCCGTCGCGTAGTCCCTGAGAAGCAGGTGTTGAATGAGGATGGCGAAGTACTTCTCCGTCACGTAGTCCCTGCACAGGAGGGTAAAGAATGTTTCGGTCATGTATTCTCTGCAGATCTGGATGAGGATGGCGAAAAGCTTCCTCGTCACGTAGCCCCTGCAAAGGAGAATGGAGAGGGTTTATGTCAAGTGTTTCTTGCAGGTGTTCAATGAGGATGGCGAACAACTTCTCCGACATGTAGTTTCTTCACAGGAGAATGAAGAGGGTTTAGGCCATGTGCTCTCTGCCACAGGTGTTGAATGAAGATGGCCTCGTCACGTAGTCCCTGCACAGGAGGAAGTGGACAGTCGCGGCATGTCTTCCCTGTTGGTGATGGACGAGGAAGGCGATAGGGTTTCGGTCGTTTATACCTTCTCCATCTTCCTTTGCACGGACTACGTGACGGAGAATATCTTCGTCATCCTCATTCATCACCAAGAGAATATACTCGACATGTATTCGCTGCAGGTTCTGAATAAGGATGGCAAAGAAATTCTCCGTCACGTAGTCCTTGCAAATGAGGATGGAGCAGAGTTTCAGTCATGTATTGCCTGCAGGTGTTGAATAAGGACAAGGAAGAACTTCTCCGTCAAGTAGTGTCTTCGATTTAGGATGGGAGAACATTTTGGTCATGTATTCCTTCCGTATGCTGGATGATGCTCACCAAGATCTGTGGTGGAGTAAGAAATCCTACTTCGCACCATATCTTGAAAGGTAAAACGCATATGTAATTATAATCACTAAACATTTTCTGTGAAAGGACACGTGTGTAGCAATTGCTGGTCATGTTATTTATCTTTCAGTAATCTTTGCATAAAAAATATTGAATCTTCGAACATTTAATTACTCACGATAGTTTTTTCGCAAACTATAACCGACACACTTCCTCGCGCTTGACAATGAAAAAAATCGATGTTTTTGATTGATTGCATCTCGCGCAACAAATCGACACAATGAACAATTGATAAGAGATATGTTAATCTAATCAATATTAAGATGTAAATATTATGTTTATGCAATAAAATATGTTAATAAGAACAAGTAACAACACATCTAGTGCCCACTATTTTTCAATTAAAGCAATAATCGCGAAATTCAATTGAGTAGAAATTCCAACTTGTTTCATGAAATAACACATCGGATTTTAATTACTCTATTGATTGCCTAATTAGTCAATCACTCTTGAGCACAGAGGTAGCGAGAGGGAGAAATAGAAAAAGAGAGAGCGAGAGAAAGAGAGAGGGAGAGAGTAAGAGAGCGATGGAGAGAATCGAGCGAAAGGGAGCAATAGAGAGAGCGAGATCAAGAGATATGAGAGAACGAGAGTGAGAACGAAAGAGATAGAGCGAGAGAGATAGAGAGAGCGAGAGGGAGAGAGTTAGAGAAAAAGAGCGAGGGAGAGAATAAGAGAGCAATAGAGTGAGAGAGAGCGAGAGAGAATAAGAGAGTGAGAGCGAAAGAGATAGGCAGAGCGAGAGAGAGAGAGAGAGAGAGAGAGAGAGAGAGGAGCGGGAGCTCACTTGCAGAGCGAGTTCTCGAAGGAGAGGTAGAACTTGTATCTGCGCGCGAGCAGCCGGAAGAAGCCTTGCGTTTCGTTGTGCGGCCAGTGGCCCCTGCCGCAGCGCCCGAACACGTCCACCGGCAGATGGCGCGCCAGGCGCCTCACGTAGTGCTCCCGGCGACTGGCCGACTCGCAGCGCGACACCATCCACGCCACCACCGCGCGCTCGCGCCCGGCGCCCGCCCTGCGCACCACACACCATTTGGTGAATTTTATCAAAATAACGATATATCGACGTTTCGATATATCGACGTTTCGATATATCGACGTTTCGATATATCGACGTTTCGATATATCGACGTTTCGATATATCGACGTTTCGATATATCGACGTTTCGATATATCGACGTTTCGATATATCGACGTTTCGATATATCGACGTTTCGATGTATATGGACGTTTCGATATATCGACGTTTCGATATATCGACGTTTCGATGTATATGGACGTTTCGATATATCAACGTTTCGATATATATGGACGTTTCGATATATATGGACGTTTCGATATTTTAATGTACTCCACCCCGCCCTCACTCGTCGCCACGACGCTCACGCAACGCCACCACTGCACCTTCCACGCCGCACCAACCATTCGAGAACCGTTTGCTTCTCGTCACACCAACCCTTTTACCACCGCCCGCTCCACGCCACCGCAGCCTCTCCAATGATCACGCGCTGTTCGTGGCTCACTTTTTAGGCACTGCTCCGGCATTCGCCTGGTTCCAATCGGAGAAACCATGGAAAACTACCTTCCAGATCAGCTGGCCACTGCAATTCGCCAACGGTGACTGAATTTGATCTATTGAACTTGCGCCATCGTCATGTCTCGAACCCGAACGCTGCAGCATCAACGGTTGAGTCACCGAACCGTCTCTGCCGATCTCTGTCCGAGGGTTTACCTTAGCGTCAGCATTAAACATTTAACGCAATACATAGCGGTCCGTGGCTCGTTTGCTTGGGACTGCTCCGTCATTGGCTGGCTATTCATCGAACAAACCACGGAAAACTACCGATCAGAGCAGCCGGTCGCTAGAATTCTCCCCCAGGCTGTGGCTGAATTCAATTCAGCTATAGAGCTAGGATCCAAAATCCAGCCAATATCAAGACTCGAACCCTAGGACCTCCCATACAGAGACCGGTAGGGGTAGCTCAAAACATCAACTGATGTCACTGCAGTGCCTCTGACCGGGAGGTCCTAGGTTACACTCCTCACGGCAGCAGGATGTTCGACACTAGCTTTGCAGGTAGATCGAATTCAGTTGCAGTCTGAAGAATTCTAGCGGCCGGCTGCTCTGATCAGTAGTTTTCCGTGTTTTTTCCGATCAATACCAGGCGAATGCCGCAGGAGTACCCTAACAAACGGGTCACGGACTGGACGATGACCTAGGTTGTCGCGTCTTCTGGTCGAGTGTCTTAGACGACCACCCGGACCCTGAGTCTTGCGGCGCCGCTCACGTCGTCAGCTTGAAGGTGCAGGCAGTGAGAAGCCGATGCTAAGCTCCTGGTGGCCGGGCAACCGACCACCCACCAGTTGGGTCTACGGCGCGTCGACCTTTGAGCAGGGTGTTTTTCGGAGTACTACGGATCCCACTTTAAAGTCCTGGCGGGAAACTAGTTACCCCCGCCAGGTTGCTTCTGTACCGGCGTTACCCACGTCGTGAGCTGGCGGTACGCATTGGGGAGACGGGATGGGGGTTCCAAGCAGCCTGGACCTTAGATGAGGTGTCCCCCATTTGGACTCTTGGTTTCGTCGTGGCAGTGGCCCGATACTCTGGGCAAAGAGGAGGGAACTTATTTCCAGCGCATGTGAGCGGCGCATTGTCGAGACTCTGGTACCAGCCTGAATAGCTGGGAGCTCTGAGCTAGCAGGGCGGCGCCTACCCAGGCATTGTATGGGGAGGTTGCCGTGACAGCAAACTGGGTTCCGACTGGATCCGGCCATCAGCCTGTCGGCGTTAACGCGTCGGCCGGGGGTGCAGATAAAAGTCCAAGTGGCATAGGTGCCCATCTTGTCTCCCTGATGAAGTGTATGAGTGTGGAGGTGGTAGACCATACAGGGTTACTTACCGTGCGCGATCTTTCCTACCTCTTCCTTGTCTTATACTCTCCCCTTACATACACTAACATGCACTACACCGCCACCCATGGTGGAAGACAGGTCGACAGATTAGAGCTTGTCCACGCCGGGGCGGTGCTCCGTTCTCTGGCACAGCATTACATGACATTCTCTCTGCTCCGTTACGTGAAAGTAAAAATCGTCGCCTACGAGCACGCTTGGTTACCTACCCGCTCGGCGGAGCGTGGGTTCGGTTGCGGAGAATGGCGTCCACCTGCCGCGGCGAGGGGGGCGGCGCGGAGGGCTGCAGCCAACCGCGAGCGGGCACAGGGGCGTGGGGCCGCGCCACCACCTCCCCGTACGGGAAGCGGACGTCGGAGTCGCGGCGGTAGCTCATGGTCCAGTTGAACACGCCCTGCAGCCCCGCCGTGCGCCCGCTGTACTGCGGCGGCTCCAGGCGGAAGAACACGAACCTGCGAACCGGCGCTTCTGAGATGCGACGTCGGCAACAAGAGATCCGGCTGTTCAAAAAACATTGACTTCAACGCATCGAGGTTTAAAAAAATGGATTAATAGAAACATCGATGTTTTGAAAATATCGGGGTGAGTAGTAGTCAGTAGCGGCCGGCGGATGGCGAATAAAGGTTCCGAAAGACCGACGCGGAAGTTCCGCAGCCTATGCGGATTGTTCGCAGCGGACGTTTCGCGTCACGTGTTACCTCATAAGCACGTTCAGACCTGCGTGGTAAGCGAACGTCGCGACAACCGATTAGCAGTGTTTACGGGCCGTATTTATAAACCTCATCCAGGGGCCTGCCAGGCCTAGAAGGCTGCCAGTGATCGGTTTTGCGATTTATGAACGGCCCCCAGCCATTTACAGTCGCCCCTTGTCCTCCTATCAAGCACCCAAATGGCAGCTCTCTAAGAGCTCTGCTGGCAGAGGTTCATAAATACGACCCTAAGGCTCCCACAGGTCGACGTGGAAGATCCGCAGACTACGCGGATTGGCCACAGCGGAAGTTTTGCGTCACGTGTTGCCTTATGAGCACGTTCAGACCTGCGTGGCAGGCGAGCGTCGCGGAAACGGTTCGGCTGCGTTTATTATCGTATTTATCGTGATTAAACGTTGTTCACATACAGATGGGCAGACGAACGGACGGTCGTTTTGCCCTCAATCGTTTTTTCGGCACCAAGGACTCACAAAACATGGATTCTGGCTATGCCACGTGTTAGAGGATTCTTTTAAATTTAGCAACTGGATTTATCCATTGTTTCGTTATCAGAGCCCTGTAATAAGAGTTCTTCTGCAGAAAATTCGCCGTTTGCGCAGCATTATATAACTTTCTCCCTACTGCGTAAACGGTAGCGAGAAAGTAAAAATATTTGCAGCAAATAAAACTAATTTATAAAATCAAATGAAAGAGTCGATACTCTTAATTTAGTAAATATGCGCCGGCTCTGCTGAACGAAATCCTTTAACACGCATGCAGTCACCTGCATCTACCAGAACCCTGTCTTGTCATGCAGCAGCAATTATATATATATATATATATATATATATATATATATATATATATATATATATATATGTGTGTGTGTGTGTGTGTGTGTGTGTGTGTGAATGGATTAATAAATATGAATAAATGAAAAACACTCGAACAGATGAATAAGTACATTAATAAATTAATGTGTGGATGATTGAGTGAATAAATAGACATACGAATACATAAATGATTGGATGAATGAACACATGAATGGAGGAATGCAGGAATGAATATATAGATTGCTGAATAGATGGATGAACAAATAAATAAATAAATAGATAGATAAATGAATACATGAAGGATGGGAGTGTGGAAGGAAGAATGAAAAATAAATGAATTGATGAATGAGTGAATTGCTTGATCCATTGATGGATGGATGAACAAATTAATGGATGCTGGATGGATGGAGTGGCGAATGAATGAACTGATCCATAGATGAATGGAGGAGTGAATGAATATGTGGATAAATGAAGGGAGCGGTGAATGGATGAATACATAAATAAAGAGACTGATGAGTGTCTCTCTGTATTTGGCATTTTATGCTCAGATTAATCCGACTTTTGCCAGCCAGGGAGTTCTCAGGACTGAGCCCTGTTTTTATTTATTCTCCAAGCCTAGGACTGAGCCCTGTTTCTATTTATTCTCCAAACCTGTGGCGAGCATGGCGTATCCCCAATAGATTGATGACTGGATGAATAAATGAATGGTTTGTTGGATGATTGGATGGAGACATGAACGGATAGATGGGTTGGATTAGTGGATGGGTGAAGTATTAATGAATGAGACATGAATGAAAGTTTGGATGAATTTATGAATGGATGAAGTAATAAATGAGTGAATGAATAAAAAAGAAGGAATGAATGAATACCTGTAGAAATGAATGAATAAATGGAAGATTACATGAGTAAATGGATTGATGAATGAATGTTTTGGTGGATGAATGAATGGGCAAACGTAGGGATGGGTGACTGGATAGTCAGATGAATGACAAAACGAATTGATAGCTGATGAATAGATGTATGCGTGGATGGAAGTTTGGGGGAGCGGTTAGATGAATGAATGGGTGGGAGGGTGGTTAAATTGATGAATGAATGAATGAATGGATGAGGGGTTGAATGAATATGTGGATGGACGAATGAGTGAATGAATGGATGGATGGTGGGTGACCGAGTGAACGGAAGAATGAATGGATGGAGGGATGGGTGGTTGAGAGAGTGGATAGGTGGATGGATGGATGGATGAATGAGTGGATGGTTGAATGGATGGATAGATAGATGGGTTGTTGGATGAATAAAAGAAAGAATGAATGGATATATGGGTAGTTGTGTGAAAGAGGTGGTTGAGGGTGTGAGTGAAAACTGTGTGGGTGAAAAGGTGGATGGGTTGATGTATGAATGAAAGAAAGAATGCATAGGTAGATGGATGAATGAATGGATGGACGGATGTATGTATGTATGTATGGATGGATGGGTGTTTGGGTAGGATGAGTGTGTTTGGGTAGGATGAGTGGATGTAGGAATGAATGAATAGTTGAGTGGGTGGGTGGATGGAGAATGAATGAATAGATGAGTGGGTGAGTGGATGGAGAATGAATGAATGAATAGATGAGTGGGTTGATGGATGAGTGGGTGAGTGGATGGAGAACGAATGAATGAATAGATGAGTGGGTGGATGGATGAGTGGGTGAGTGGATGGAGAACGAATGAATGAATAGATGAGTTGGTGGATAGATGAGTGGATGGAGAATGAATGAATAGACGAGTGGGTGAATGGATGAATGAATGGATGAATGAGTGGATGTACGAATGAATGAATGGATGGGTGAGAGGATGTATGGATGGATGAGTGGATGTACGAATGAATGAATAGCTGAGTGGGTGGGTGGATGGATGAGTGGATGGAGAATGAATGAATGAATAGATGAGTGGGTGGATGGATGAGTGGATGGATAATGAATGAATGAATGAATAGATGAGTGGGTGGATGGAGAATGAATGAATAGACGAGTGGGTGGATGGATGAGTGGATGTACGAATGAATGAATGAATGAATGGATGAGTGGATGTACGAATGAATGAATAGCTGAGTGGGTGGGTGGATGTATGAGTGGATGGAGAATGAATGAATAGATGAGTGGGTGGGTGGATAGATGATTGGATGGAGAATGAATGAATGAATAGCTGAGTGGGTGGGTAGATGGATGAGTGGATGTACGAATGAATGAATGAATAGACGAGTGGATGGATGGAGAGTGAATGCATGGCGTGCCTCTGGTGCGGTGCGCGCGCGGGCGGGAAGCCGGCGGGGCGGCGGCCGTCGCGCATGCGCGCCACGACGGCGTCGAAGCGGGGCGCGCGGGGCGCGGCGGGCGAGGGGCGCGCGCGGAGGGCGGCGCGGCTGGCGAAGGCGCAGGGCGACGGGTGGCAGCGCGCCGCCTGCGACAGCGTCTGCCCGCGCGCCAGCCGGAAGCCCAGGTTGCGCGACTCGTAGAAGCGGTTCCACATCAGGATGCGCATCTTCGGCGCAGACGCCTTTCTGCACACGAGGCACCGCAAGGCCCTTAGCGGCGGCGATCGTGTAATATCGGGCTGTTATACCCTCTTGTAACTTTTCAAAAAGAATAAAGCAATATGGCGTTTATGTCATCGGATAGGGTGCATTTCGTACTACATAGGGTTCGTTTTGCACTATCCCTACCAAAAATTTAAAGAAAAAATTTGCAGGCGTTTTTGAGAAAATCATGTTTTTGTTATTTTTTAAGTTAGCAAAAACTGCACGCACTATTGCACGAAAACTACTAAAATTTGAAGAAAAAAATGTACATGACCTGAGTGAAAGAACTATTTATGGACAACAAATTGCATTTGAAGGAAAAATGGCGGCGGTGATGGTGTAACGGTTTGCGTATCGGGCTGTTATACACAAGTTTATTGAAAAAATTCTTCTTACGCCTTCCTTCGGAGGGGAAGTAAAGCCGGCTGTCCCATGCAGAAGGTTTACTGTATGTAAAAGATCCTCGAGCCTAAATGAAGCCTCTGAGCTAAATTCAAATTCCCTCTTTCGTTGCCCAAGTAATACCTTCTTTCTCCCCTAGTATGTGAAAGGAGCGTAACGAAATTTGTGTAGTCAAGCAGAAGAGCAGGCCTCACGGCCTGAGTCTCGCCACGTAAAATACGGCATTCATTCATTCTTTTTTTTCTGAGTGTTTTTCATAGAAATTGGTTGGATTGAATAGTGATAGCTTTAACTACTGTGTTTATTAGCCCCGTAAGTGTAGTGCGTGATTTTTATTGTTGGAGTGGTGATTTTCCTTCCTAGGAGGGACCGGGAGCGGTAGCTCAGTGCATCAACTGATGTCACTGCAGCACCTCTGACCGGGAGGTCCTAGGTTCCCACTCCCAACGGCGGCAGGATTTTCTACACTACCTAGTCAGCTAGGTCCAATTCAGTCGCTGTCTGGAGGAGAATTCTAGCGGCCGGCTGCTCTGATCGGTAGTTTTCCCTGGTTTCTCCGATCAACACCAGGCGATTGCCGGAGGAGTACCCTAACAAACGGGCCACGGACCGCGCGCGATCTTTCTTTCCTCTTTCTCGACCTATCCTCTTTCCTTAAACACACACTTACTCTAACATGCACTACACTACCACACATTCCGGGAGACCGGTCGGGAGCTTAGAGCTTTTCCCGGCTGGGGCGGTGCCCCGCTGGTGGGAGAGTCTTGGTTAGGGGGAAACCTCACTAGCCGACGGTAGGTCGCTGCCGGATCTCGCCATCCAGCGGGGGAAGATCACCGCCATCTCCCGAGAAAAAAACATGCACCATACTTACGGGACTAAGGGCCAAATCAGTTGACGCGCCCGGAAACACGAAAAAATCAATCAATCAAATCCTTCGCAGGAATTGCTGGATCCGGCGCCGACCTACACAACGGTCAGTGGGGTTATCCCCGACCAGGTATCTCCCACCAGTTTGGCAGAGGATAGCTCAAGGAAGAGGAAGGAAAGATTGTCCGAGGCCCGTTTGTTAGGTTCTGCTCCGGCATTCGCCCGGTGTTGATCAGAGCAGCTGGCCTCTAGAATTCTCCTCCGGACAGATTCGACCTAGCTATCAAGCTAGTGTCAAAAACCCTGCGACCGTCGGGACTCGAACTCTTGGTCCTCGTGGTCAGGAGCACTGCAGTGTCATCAGTTGATGCTTTGAGCCACGTAAGGTCTCATTCACAATGCAAACTTAAACGTAACGTAATGCTGTAAACTTAGCCGTAAAATTTACACGTAAAAGCACCACAGTTTCTAGTTTCTTCTTCGACATTTCTATCGATTTGTCTCTTATATATATGGAGGTATATGAAAGTTATATATAGAGTTATATGCGAGTAGCTGTTTTAGTAGTGCTCGCATTTTCTTCATCGTATAAATAATGATTCTCCCGTACCAAATTCACGAGTAATTCGTCGAACACAATTAGTTTATTGGCCATGTCAAGTCAAAGCCACAATAAAAATTGCCCAAATTCTTACTTTGAACTCACTACACGTTTCAAAATCGTTCGTAAACTAGTTTTCTACATTACAATAACAAAATGACATAACCACAATCTATTTGAACACAATCTGAAGTCGACCTTCCAAGCTGCTCTCTGATTGGTGTTCGGTAGAATTCGACGTAAACTTAACGTAAAAACTTGGAGCTTGTGAACTCTTAAGTTTACGGACTTACGTCTACGGTTACGTCAAGGCATTGTGAATGGTCTCGCTTAGTAACTCATTTGTAGGTTTTGCGACTACGTTACGCTTACGTTTAAGTTTGCATTGTGAATGAGGGCTGAGCCGGTGAAGTGCACATGAAACGCACCCAGGTCTTTCTGGCGCTCTCGGATCCGAAGACGATTCCGCTGGCTCCGGAGGCTTCCACACACTTCCGGTTGCTCCTAGGCTCTGTTGCGAAGTTGCGTTCGCACTCGCGCAACCCGTGTCAGGATTGTGACTGCTGAGGTACAAGTCTACAAATAATGATTTTATTATATTTTAAATAGATACATAGATAATAGATAAATAGATACATAGATAAATAGATACATAGATACATAGATAAATGGATAAATAGATAAATGGATAGATAGATAGATAGATAGATAGATAGATAGATAGATAGATAAATGGGTAGATAGATAAATAGCGTAATGTGTGTACTTAGGGGCAGTGAGACTAGCAACCCGGCAGTCCAGCAGGCGACCAATAGCAGTCCCGCCCACAGGCCCCGGCGCAGGCCCCGGGCCAGACCCAGGCCTCCGACGGCGGTCATTGCCCCTACGCACACACCTGGCTCTCACTGGGTGCTCAGGCCAAAAGGCTAATGATCCTTCGGGGGTGCCCAAAACGTTTAAGCCCGCTTTACACGATTATTTTTTCATCATTTTTCTGTACAGAAAATCGATGGAAATGGGATGTTTGTTTGTACGTGCCAGTGTTTCGGTATCGCAAATGAATGAACGAGATCGAACATTGTGTACGGTCATGTCGTTTACTGCACGCAATTGTGATGAAAATATTTCCTCTGGACGCCGTAAAATGCGCTGAAGATCAGACAACTGAACATCACATCTATAGAACCAGTTTATAGTAATAAATAAAGTTATTTTAGGAGAGCACGGAACAAGACTTCAGAACACACTACGTGTTTTGTTTCTCAACACGCTAATCAGTCAACATTACAATTCAACACATTTTAAAACGTTCTCAAAACTGCTCGAAAGGGACAAATCTCACCACATGCAAAGCAAACGAGGAAAAGATATGGAAAGTAACGCCGGGAGTGCGATAATCAAACTAGATAAAATCGGTACCGAAAAATGAAGCATGCGTCATTTTCTGTACACATTACACCCCGTCTAGTCCGACACTTTTCTGTACTGATGAAAAATTACGAAGAAAATGATCGTGTAAAATAGGGTTAGACCCATCGCCTCCGAGCCTTTTCTTCTACTACGTAGTTGGGTAATGTCTAAGAAATTGTTGCAAAGTCAGTCATTCGTGGGGTGTCATTGCAGTAAACATTATCCTAGCGCTTCATAGCCACTGTTGAGGAAGGGAGAACTCAGCTTATCCATATTCCTGACTGATATCCAGATGGATGGCACACATAGGCCAGATTTACGTACAGCGGGTCCCCCAAGAACAAATTACCGTTGAGCCCTCTAGCCCTGCGGAAAAAATCCTTCGCGTTTGCGTAAAAAACACTAATTATAATAGAGAAATGTTTTGTACAAATACAAATGAAAATGAATAATTCTAAAATCTATTTGTTAATTCATTTCAACTTTTTCATGAACTCTTAATTTGTTATAATTATCAATTCATAAATCATTTATTTTATATTTTATCTAAATACAACTTCATTTATTGCCTACAAATACTTTAACATTTATCGAGTATTTTAAAATGTATTTTTTAAATGTTTAATAAGTTCTTTTTTATTACCGCAGACCATTTGATGAACGCAATTATTTTCTCTCTACGCTCTTAAAAATTTGTAATGCTCTTATACAAAAAATAACGTATGCAACTGTTTTATAATGTTGCTTTCTTGCATTCTTACAAATTTGAAAACCCGCTCCTAACGTCGCTCGTTTTCAAAACATGCACTCATGCAATAAAGCTTAACATTATAAATTAATTGCATAAACTACTAATATACCCCTTTATTGTGAGGAAACGTATAAAAATGTATTATGCATGAATTTCTCAAAGAAGTCGCCGAAATATACATACTCGAAAAATAAATAAAGTGTTAATTGAATATGACATGAAACACTTTACCAAAGTTTGAGAGATGTAGTAACCTTACATAAGGACATACATATAAATTCTGTCTCTGGTTTTAACATTTGAATAAATATCGCAATAACTGATTTTGGTGTCAAGCATCTGACTGGAGGCAGCTAGAGTACCCAGACACGAAAATGTGGTCAAATCATGCAATCTCATCTATTTTATTGCAAAATGTAATGGTTTATTATCTCTGAACTCCAAAATAAAAACTATTCAGGCTTACTATGATTATACTGTTTACATAATTATTCATTATTCAAATTTAGGCTAACTCCCAGTAGTTTACAAACATGTATATAAATTATTCGTGTTATTTTCTTAGTAATGAATAGAGAACTTGAGTTTATTGTGATCCATTAAAAATTTTAGTTTTTTCCACATCCTATACTACTAATTACTATATTAATTTAAAATAATTAATTATTAAAATTATTAAAATAGCGATTTAAAAAAACTTCGTAAATTATCTGGATAAATTATTATTTAGCTAGATAATGTTAGAGAATTCTCATTGAGGGACATTTGATAGTGGAATTATTTGGTACTAAAAGTCAATGTACGTGGTAACTTTAAAAAGTTTGAGAACCTTTGGTCTAAACTGTCAACATTTTATATTTACTTTTTGGTTGAATAAGACTTACCTTAACAGTGTTGTAATATGTAATGTTAAAATTAAGTTATTTTTTCCTAAGTTTCCACTATTGTTCAGTTCATTCGCAATACTTTTACTTGTGTCACTACACCTATTCAACTATGTGTCGCGAAAGTTCTTGGTAATAGGAACCTAAGAAACAGGACAGCGCACTTCAAAGCGTTTTCTCTATCAGGACTTGCAGGTACTTGCATTGTTTTGCAGAGTCGCACCAAATGACTCAACTGTTGTTTCATTTATTCGACGAGCTTGTATATGGAAAAGATTTGTGGTCAGTTACAACGCTCCCTGTTGGTCAAATACATGTCAAAGACTTGGAATAACTAGTAGTGCTACAACAACACGTACTTTCTCGCGATGTTATTAATGACCACGTAATATTATGCAAAGTTACGCGAAAAGTACTCAAATTTACGAAAAATTGTACATGATCTTATTTCACTATCTTTAAGGAATACATTTTATTAAAGGAAAAATCTCTATCTTTAATATTTTAATTGTAGGAAGACGCGGAGAAAAATTTGAACTTTTGAAAAATCAGGGTTTTCAACGAACATGAAACCTGCTCCATTCTCTTAAACGTCCTTTACATTATCAAACAACAAAATTTAATTAAAAACGACGGAGCCATTTTTGAAAATTTGGAAAATGTCCCAGGGGCTTCATGTAAAGTACCTCCCAAAATTAAAATATCGGTTTCAAATTCAAGGGGCCGCGACATCAGTAAGATCAATTAGGGAATATCAATTTTAAAGAAAATCTGCTGAACGATTTAGCCGTTAAAGTTCTTGACATACAGACGGACAGACGTTTTGCCGTCAATCAATATTTCGGTATCAAGGACCCACAAAACATGTATTCTGGCTTCACCACAAGTTAAAGGACTTTTTTACAAATTTAGCAGCTGGAATTATACACTTTTTCGTTACGAAGATCCCGCAATAAGAGTTTTTCTGACGAAAATTCGCCGCTTTTTCCCGCGCCATTACATAACTTTCTCTTCTTAAGAAGAACCTCCTTAAGGGCGAGAAAGTAAAAATAAACTACACTTAGGGCTGCTGCTGTCACGGAGTACTTTGGATGCCGCCATTTTAATGAAAATGTGCGTACCTTGTTGTAATGCACCATCGTTGGGATATAGAGTCTCTAACGAAACTTTCTTTTTGGAGCGTGTATTATTTAAGAAAATATTCGTGAAATAAAATGGTTAAGAGATGTGTGGCATATAAGTTCCCGAACAAATTCTTTGTTCCGAGTTAAAATTCAGTGTTCAAGGTTGTACAATTTGACTCTTCAGATGGAAATATTGCGATGGCAATATCTTACGAAAATTTATTGATTCGCAGTAGGTAGTTATTTGTAAATTTTGATGACAGACATTCCATTTTATTAAATGAATTAAAACAGTTAAATTAATTTTGTGGACCTTTCATGTGAAATTGTTCATATCTGTATTCCTATACCAAAAAGGCAGCTCTATTCATAGAAAACATGTATCAAAACATTAGTCATGTATCGCTAATGTGTTTCGTTTTTTCTCTTCATTTTATCTTATTGCTTCTGCTACCAGCCAGCTGTCAAGCAAGTTTGCCAAAAACAAAGGTAAGCCTAGATGAAAATGAGGATAAATACAGTATCTCACAATGTCCATTCCTTTCTTCCTTTATATTTATGCTTTCGAAATTGTTTGAAGTACTAATAAAGTTTTTGCATACTGTTTTTAGCATGTATAAGCATGCAAATATTAAAATTCTCACTGCAATTGTGACAGATATTTTACGAAATGAACAGCAAAACAGTTTGCAAAAAGTTCTATATCACTGTCCTTATGGTTTTAATATCACTAACGTTTTGGAAGTCGATATGGCTTTTGAATTCCACGCGCGCTGTCTTGCATATTTGCGCATTCCGTCTTCCGCCCTCTACGAAGGCCGGAAAGCAAAAGATTCGCGTTGCACCTGTTTGAAAAATTCCATTCCTATTCTGCGGCCTTTTCCAAAACTCCTTGAATTTCTGCAAGATGTTTACTCGTGCCGAATTACTTTCAATGACAGAGACTTGTCCAGGAAACGGTTCTTCTTCATACAGCACCATTATAAATTCTCCTACTATTATGGATTGAAAACAATAAATTACGAGTGCTATTACTGGAGAAATCATCATTGCATTAATTGTTAATCGTACATTTCTCGTTTTCACAAAAAGCTAAATGTATAATTTAACTAATTTAAAGAGAGGCGTCAAAAACTTGAAAATATCGCATTGAATATTCAAGAGCTACTAACACAAAGACGCCTCTTCATTTTCTATCAATTTATTTCTCTCACAAATAAAAAAAATAAACGAAAAAAATAAAATTAAGAAAGAGAGTAGAAACCATAACACTAGATTAATGAGTAATTCAGTAAAACAGTGCTTACTTTATTCTCCTTCAAGTTACTGTAATTTGATTTGCAACACAAATTTTCCGAGGTTCATGAGCACAACGTCAATTGACGCAAAATTAAGAACAAGAAACGCGGGAACACAGTATTGAGAATGCAGTTTCAAGTTTCACGACGGGAGGGGGCGCATGATTTAACTGTTAGGCATTTACTATTAAACATTTTTAACATTAGTTTATCGCACAGCTAATAGTTAGGAAGTTCTTCTTTCCTTTGAAGGAATGGTGATTGTGTAGAAGTGTATTAAAAACCGTGTCTGAAAACATTCTCTATTGTCCTCAAAGTGAATCACTCGTATTTACCTGTACACAATCATTATAAAGAAACACATAAGATTTTTGTAGTATTGGTAATATCGTCAGCTCTTGTCGATAAGGGATATTTGGATGTCGCGTTTAATGCGACCATATCACTCCTCCGTGAAATATATTTGAAAATCGCGCCATGCGAACCTCTACACTGCGACCTGGCAGGCGTGCTGTGATTTGCTGGCGGAGAGACTGTCTTGGCCCGGGCATACCGCTTCTAAACTTGTAGATAGTTGGTATCCTTTCTTTTCGCTGTATCAAGTGTTGGTATTGGTCCCTCGTACTTTTGTTTTGTAACGATTTGGCGGGAATTGGGAGTGTCACTTGTCAGTGAATTGAATACATGAAAGGATACTTCCGTGAATAGGGGCAATGCGTTCTATACTGTGTATTATAAGTCGTGATAAATGTGCATGCGATGTGTAAGTTTTTTGGCGGTGTGTTTTTGACGTGTCTTCAATGTTGGGCGGCTACAAACGTAGATGGTCTTTCCGTTACCTGTGATCATGATTTGAATGTTGTCCGAATACTGTCATAGTATCGAAATGTGGGGTGCTGCTGAGCCTACGATTTAGCTAGACAGCTGTGTCGGCCTGTTTCCTTTGATCATAAAAAGTAAGTTTTAAGAAAGAAGTAATGTGCACGGAATTTCTTGTTTATTTCTTTATGAATTACTATTTTACTTTTTTTTCAAATAGTTCATTTAATGCCTGGTTTGCAGTTATTGGCCAATGTAAGCTTATATTGGAAATTAATTGAGTCATTTTTATGTTATTCCACTGATACATTCTAGAGTAATTTGGGTTTCTGATGGTATGGTGTTTTGGACGTTTGGTTTGTGGAAAACACAGATACGCAAGTGCTACTAAGTAGTGACTACCACATTCTGCTCTCCTTAGAACCTTCACAACTAAATAGGTTCCCTGTCTTAGTTTAACACAATAATTTATTGATTTGATATTCCTAGTAAGATGTGTCCATTGTGTCTGTAGAAACCATTAATGATTTTAAGATTTAATTGACTATACACATTTATTAATCTCTTCATTTTTGTTATATACTTGTTTTCTAGACTATCTATTTGCTATATTGTTACTATGATTATTTTTGTTAATCTGCTTATTTCCTGTCCATGCACTTCTGTTACCCATTAATAGAATTTTCTTATTAGCTGGAAAGTTTCCGATATTGCCACTGGTTCATCAAATTAATATTTTAATGATTCTATTGCATGTTCTATTAAAATATTATGATTATTTAAATAATGATATCAAAATGAATATGAATTGTTAATTTTAGTGTATTTGGGCTATTTCCTTGTTGGTTAGGGAATTAATTTTTCTTCTTTTCTTTCTATTTATTACTTCTTACAAAGATTTTACCTTGGGTACTACTTTCATACCCTTCTCTGAAATAATTTGAAAGGTATCATTAAAAATTGAGGCAACTCATGGCTTGAGTTGCATTAATATTTTTAAAAAAGTGTGTATGGACTTTATATTGAACACTTTTTTTAATTAATATTTTTTTAGTTTCTCTGGAGATAGAAATGACGAATACATTAAATAAGGAGTATGTTGATTTGTTGGAAGAACAAGGAGAAGACCAGCTGCTACTCAATGCTCTCGAAGAAAGCATCAGGTTTGACATTATATTTTTACTTCATTGTATTTTCGTATGATTTAATTGCTTGAATATAAACCCCCCTCTCTCCTTTTCCTCTTTTTCCTATAAAAGTTGCAACAGAAATGTGGTAGTACACAAGTATCTCAAAATGAAGTGAAATGATTGTTCAAAAATTGTCTTTTGCTTTTCAAACAGTGTTACAAATATAAATTTTTGTGTATGGCATCCAAGCAATTTTCATAGGACATGGAAAATGAACGTTGCAAGGAATTTGCAATTTTTAAACAAGATTTTTGCAATGAAGAAAATCGTAGTTTTCTGATATTTTCATCCAAAAAACTGAGGAAGGCTTTAATGCAAAGGGGACCATAAAAAATCATAATTCCTATAAGTGTTTATAGTATATAGTAGAGTAATGAAATTCAGAGTGCCACCTGTTACGAACAGGAAATTTAGAATTACCTGGAAAAGTCAAGGAATTTTATCAATTGCCTGGAAAAATTATTTTAAAAGTTTAAAATGAAATAAATGTAAGTTTCCAGTCATTAAACGAATTTTTACTTCCTCGCATACTACTTACAGAGAGTTATGTAACTCAGCAGCGGAAATGGCAGTCGATGGCAGAAATTGAAAATTGTTCATTCGTGATACAAAATAGGTGGATAATTCTTCTTTCTGTATGTAGTAAATTACTAAAACATTGAGTAGTCAGAATCCACATTTTGTGAGTTCTTAATACCCATAAATTGTGTTATGCCAAATGTCCGTCCATAATTAATGCAGCGACTCAAGCAGGGCTTTCACCAATGAATCTGCTTGCTAAACCCTTGAATTTGAAATGGATAGTTTAATTTTTGGGGGTACTTTTCTTGAAGTCTCAAAGACATTTTCAATTCTTCCCCCAAAACTGGTCTTTTTTCCCCAAAAATATAAATTTGCTTGTAAAAATGGGGCAGGTCCATTTCTTGTTAAACTCTCTGAATTTGTGAAAACTGTAAAAGAATTGCAATAAAATTTTGTCAGCATCTTCCTGCAACTTTCTTATGAATTTAATTTGCCCTTCAAAATTAGATCTTTAAATGAGATTCTGTATTTTTTTTTTTATTTTTTTAATATGAGCAATTGTGTAGGCTTTGGCAGCCAGTGTTAATGGAATCTGGGTTGTCCAGGATGCGGCCAGATTATTCCAGAAGCCAAGATTCCAAAATTAGAGTAGGTTTCGTGTGAAATGTAGGTAATATTAAAAACAGGATTTTCTGAAAAATGGTTCTTGATTTTTTTCTTTAATCTTTTTTTGCAGATAGTGCTCAATGCACTAAGTAATATCTATTATTATTGTATTCTTTTGATTTTTCAAAAATAACACAATGTAAATATCTTGGAATATCTCTCGTGCCATAACTTACATTACAGGCATTTGTTTATACATTACTGATTTTATAAGCACAAGTACTTCAAATGATTTCTCATGAAGTTTCTCAAAAATTCATGAGTTTTCTGTGAAAATGAGCTCAATTTGGGAAACGCTCAAACATTTTCTCAAGAATGGCCTCTTATTTTTCAATGAGAATTTGCATATAAGACCATGTTTTATTCATCTAGAATATTTTTAGTGATATTTCAGTTCTACTATTAGGGGATCAATAGATTGAGAAAATGTGAAAAAATGTCTTGTGGGCACCAATAGGTAGCATATGGAAAGAGGGTGGGGTAATACCAAAAATGTAGCTTAGGTGAAAGAGTTTAGAAAACAAACTTGTGCAAGAAAGTCTGTCATTCTGCAACACCAGATTTCATTTCCATAAGAGTTGATTCAGTTAATGTTCTGCAATTTTGTATTTGTAACATTTTTACATATTCGTAAATACATGTTCACTTCATTTAAAAAGTGAACATGTTTGAACGACTCCTAAATTGTTTCTTTTGATAATCACCTTCTTATTTGTCTAAAAAAAAGTCAATTTTTACAATTTATAAACACTTCATATTCAAAATGCACATTCTAAGAATTTATTGAATTAAGTCACATAATTATTTTGAAAATTGGGAGGGGGGACAAATTAAATTTGTCTGGGTATGTCGTTTCTCAAAGTTGGTTGTCATTCTAAATGTGTTGAGCAATTTGGAATAATATTGGAGATCATCAAGAGGTATTTGAGTTATTAGTTTCAGGAATCTAGTCTATGGAATATTTTTACCTAATAACAAATTTGGTGTAGTTTCCATCTATCTTTGAGAGAGAACAAATCCAATTTTTTACAGTTGATATTCATTACCATTCCCAGGAGAAATATTCTTAAATTCAAGTCACTTGACAATGCACCTCATGTCATGTCACAGTTCATGCTTCTCTGCACCTCTTTAGTGCAATGTGTGTATTTTGATTTATTTCTAAACAATTGAGGGAGAGGAGACTACTAATATTGGGTCTTTTGAAGGTTTTATCAAGAGGTGGAGGTACCTCGGCAACGCCGTGAGCATGAGACAGGATCTTCCAGAGAAACCTCCGTCAGGTAAATAAAATAACATTTATTGAAACAACCTGCCTACATATTTAAATTTCATTATGGACCCGTAAAAATGTCCTTGATTCTTGCAATGACCTAAGTGAGAACATGTATTTGGTCAGAATTGACAGGACCATATCTGTCTGGATGTAGTTTTTCTTAGCATTAAAAATGTAAAAAAAAGTATTGAACAATGTGAAATGTACATTAGTGTATTATATCTACAGCTGTTGTTAAATATTTAGAGCTTCATCTTCCATGAATGTAGCCTCCTGTACTTTACATTTTTTCTGGGTAAGCAATTTTTGTAATGTATCCAGGAAAAGCAATGTCTGCCAGACATTGCATTTTAATACATGTGTATGAATGTTTTATTCTTGCGCATATGCACAGCCAATGTTCTAATGATTAGAATCTTTCTCACTAAAATCTCTTCTAAAAGAAGTTATATTTGCTAATAAAGAGAGCTATCTCTCAAATGTCAAATCGAACTCAAGATTACCAAACATTGTGTCAGACAAAAAGAACATCTGGTATTCTCAGAAATAGTTTGCTCTGAAATATTGCTCTTAAAAGAATTAAATATTTCAATTTCTATGTATTGATCAAAATTACTGAAACATTACACTGAGATATATTGAACAAAAGCGAAACAAAGCCATAAAAGAGCATACTTTAAAACCTTCTAGTTCATCTTGGATGTCAGTTAAAAGCGCTGACAGCGTCCAATAGACTCTCGATTGTCCAGATGTGTGTTGTATAGAGATAAGACTGTTTAAAGTGGCATTAGTTGTTCTCATTTTGGTGATGGATCTGGATTTGTTTTGAACAGGGAGGAGGAAACTTCTAAAGCAGGGAAGCAGCAGTTTGTTGGAATGGATGAAAATGGCTTCGACAGGGGTGCAGGCCGAACTTGGATTTACCCTACTAACTACCCCATTCGTGACTACCAGTTTAACATTGTGCAGTGTGCCCTCTTCAAAAATACTCTAGTTAGTCTGCCAACAGGTACGGAAATTCATTTCTGCCAAAGTTTGTGCTATGCCATTGTTGCTGCAAGTGAGCGATTTGTCTTTAACACCCATTAAACACCCGAATTATTTTTTGTAATTTTGTATTGAATTTTACTTTCCTTTAAGTAAATAGTCCTTTAAACTTGTCAATGAAAAGATATTTTGAAAATTACACGGTTCATTTTTTAAATATTTGCTGATAACTTATGGTATCACTAGGCACCAAGTCAAAAATGGTTTCATTTTAAAAAGATTATAATAAATTAAGAGAGAACTGAAATAGCACAACAATTGAAGAAATGCATTGTATAAATAATTACAATCTATGAAATTATTGAAAACACTTAATGCATAGTCCTACATTACATTTTCTACTCGTCCTCCCTAATGAGGAACAACCTACACTTGCACATCTTTGTCTATTGCGTGGGATGACATGATGATTCAACCTATTGTCCTATCTTTACACTGGTACTTGAAATTGGAGGCTGTCCTGCATGTTTCACAAGTATACCACAACGGCTAAGACGTGTCTGAGCCATCTGTGTACAGAATCCTGACTTTGTGACACACAGTTTCCACTTGGGGGGAAAACCCTCAAAAGAATTTTTGATGTCAGTGTATAATTAGATGATTGGATTGACTTAGAAATTGTGTACCTGTTAGAATCACATACTGTGTGTTCCACTATTTCACTTTCAAAAAAATTTGATCTGGAGTCCTAAAGTGATAACATGAGTACTTAAGAATGAGGACGGAATAACTTGGTAGCACTAAACTACCATCTATCCACTCTCGATCCATACTTTTTGTCTCGTCTTGAAACCAAGAACTCTTACTGTTCACTGCAGTGTTTTGCAATCCTGGTCATGTTTTTGATGAAGGAGCTAACTTAACATCTAAGTTGACTTGACAGATGGCCATTTTTTGCAGCAACGGGAAGGACAGAGTCTATTGGTTCATAATAAAAATCATCTAATCAATTGATGACGGGGAAAAATATAGACTATTGCTCACACATCTGTGCGATGATACCATAAGATATAAGAAAGTTGTAGATTATATTAGTATATTCTATTCCTAAAAGAGGGATGATTTATACTCCCTATTATTGAATATATTTTTAACTTTGATGAATTAAAACTACAAATTGTTTTATCCCGGATAAATATGTAAAAGTTTAACTTGCACACATTCGTTGCTAATTGCACAACCTCAGAAAGAAACAATTTTGATAGTTTAACAGCAATATTATTGTAAAATCAACAATGTCATGGCCTTCAGCATTGAATAATGAAAATGATTCAACACTGCTTAGAATGGAATTGTTGTTGAGAAACAAAGACAATTAATAACATCAAAATGTGTTCTGATGCCATATGATATCACAAGACGCTAATGGGTTAATGCAAAAACCCTTAATTATTAGACAAGTTGGTGGTTAAATATAGTGGATGTTATATCCCTATTCACTGAAATGTGAGACAACTAAGACTAAAAGAAAGGCATATTGACCATACAATATAATTTTCAATATGGGAAAAGGTGGATGGATGGGAATGATGCCAAAGTGAGGTAATGTTCATCTAACCTTGATATCATGTATGTCTCATTAAGCTCATATTTGTACATAAGGATACAATACTGCATTGAGACAGGAATAATAGTCTAATAGGCCTTGTGCTATCTTAAGAAAATGAAATGAATTTCCCGATAAAATATGAAACATCATTGTAAAATAGAAAAGGAGTATTTACTGTATTAAAGAAAATAAGTTGGGAATTGCCTGGAATATTGGATAAATAATTAGCAGAGGGGTTGTTTTTATTTCAACTTTCGTATTGAGGAAAATTTTGGTTGCACATCCCATGCACATGATGATTACGATGCAACATTGACAAGAAAATATCGGTTTCTAAACATCTGTGCTCAAAAGTAAAACATCAATGTTAACAAAATATTGACCCAAAACCATCAATGTTATTATAAATTGTTGTTTTTATAATTGGATTAGTAATCATTGCAGTTCACGCAGGGGTGGGGGATATTTAATTTGAAAGTGGTATCTTTTATTAATTTTTAATTGAGATTTAACTGACAAAACAAAGTCAAGAAATCATCAGCACAATTAACAAAACATGGATTATGTGATTCGATACTTCCAAAATTATAGAGGCATCTTTATTGACAAAAACAACATTTTATTTATTTTTAATCCTCAGTCTGAAGAATATTCTATTTATGGATATCTGAAAATTCTTATAGAATTTTTTTATGATCTTTTTCCATTTAAAAAATATTGACCGCTTAAAAACATCCAACACATAACAGCAATGTTAAAAAACATTGGTCTAAAAACATCCATGTTAAAAATTTATAGATTTTATAAAAACATCGAAGTTTTGTACATTGACATTGATGTCACATCCTTAATGATGAGTGTTATAAAGACTGAAACTATCTCTTTATTTCAAAATTATTTTACAACCGAAGGCAACTGATAAAATTCTGTATGTTGATTACTGAATGCAGATATTATTAGAAGTTAAGTGTTAGTAATTCATATTGTAAATGCTAAAACATCAACCATTGTGAAATCATAAAATTTGAAGTTTTTCATGTGAACAGCAATTAATGAAACTCTCATTGTGTGAATATCCTAAGTCATTAAACTAGTCATGTAGAATGTTTCTCATTATATCTCACTTGCAGGTCTGGGGAAAACATTTATTGCTGCTGTAGTGATGTACAACTTTTATCGTTGGTATCCAGAGGGTAAGGTGTTGTTTTTGGCTCCAACTCGACCTCTTGTGGCTCAACAAATTGATTCTTGTTACAAAGTAATGGGGATTCCAAAAATTGACACTGCAGAAATGACAGGTTAGTGACAGTAAAACTTTTGTTTTGTGCTTTCATAATGTCGTTTTGTAGAATTATTACTGAGTTAATTGGGAAGCGATTGTTTGCCCATACATATAATATATTGATGAGTTCATGAATCATTAACATTAATACATATATAGAGAGTGAGTCGTAACTTTAGCACCTGCAACTTATGGATGTTTGATGTTATTGCAATGTAGTTTTCACGGAAGTGCATTAAGGAATGGGAATTAGGGAAGTGCATTAGGGAATTAATGTAAGAATTTGTTTCCATTTTATCATTTGTATTTTATGAAATTTTGAAGTAACTTTGTTTTCGTCGAATGGAAGTATATGTATTTTTTTAGTCTACCGTGACAAGCGTAAAAAGACAAATCCAGTGATATACATTTTGTCACATAAATAAACATTTTTTTGAGTAATATTGATTTTTTTGCGACCCGTATTTAACAGATATTTTGAATGTAACAGTCCACCACTCAAGGACATGTTATTCCTGCTAACCCACGCTCAGGACATTACAACATGGGTACGGGCCACCTGCCCTCCTCCTATTGGTCACTGCTACGGCCAATCGGCTCCCGCACCAACCCAATATAACTTGACACGCCAGCCTCTCGGCAGCAGTATAGCTCTGAAGAAGGCCACAACAAGATAGCCGAAACGTCAGCTCCATTGACCATAACGCGGCTAATCCCGGACAGCCAAGAATTTAAAACTTTTCTTATTTTCCAGGTCAGATGCCACCCAATCAAAGAGAGGTGCATTGGAAAAAGTGTCGTTTGTTTTTCCTGACTCCACAGTCTCTTATGAGCGATTTGATGCGCAGCACTTGTCCTGTGCAGCAGATACGGTGCATTGTGATAGATGAAGCTCACAGGGCTACTAAAAATTACGCTTATTGTCAAGTCATTCAAGCTATCCTTCCTTTCAACAAGTATTTTAGAGTTCTTGCTTTGTCAGCTACCCCTGGCAATGACATGGAAGCAGTTCAGCAGGTTGGTTCAATTCTTTGCCCTCAAATCTGAAGGCTGCGTTGAATACAATGAATATTGTGTGTGTAAGGCAAAGTAGATTTTACTGTCCACATACTGCAAAGAAGTCAGGGCTATAAAAAGCGATTTAGTAATGCAAAGTAAATAAAACACTAGGGCATCATGAATCAATATGGCTGCTTCCTCACATATTGACACTGATCCCAAGATTATATACTTGAATGTTTCCGTGAATTCGTCCTAAAAAATAATGTACACATTATACAAAAGCATCTTTGACATAAATATAAAATAAATGCCAACCTTTCATTTGTACACCAAATTCGTCACCTTGAATTTATCCTAATTCATCACCATGATTTCGTCCTAAAAAAAATAGTGTTCACATCTTGTATGAAAATCTCTTAGTATAAATAAAAAATAAATGACCAACATTTTTTTTGTATGCCAGACTCACTTTCTGTACCAGTTATATAAATAACTATTTAAGCTTAAATGATTTAAAATTGATCAAGATTTGTTTTCAAAACAGCCTTGTAAAATTTGTCACAAGTTCAGAGTGATGGCAGAAGCTAGTAGATGACAAATTTTAGTAAATTTTATTTTTATTTCTTCAATATTATATTTAAATTATCAGCTTCATACAAATAAGTAATAATTCATGTATTAAATTATAAAGTTATAACTAATTTACAATAATCATTATTGAGGAAAAAAAGTCCAATGCTTATAATTAAAATAAAGATTATTTTGTTAAGATGGTTAGAAGTTGGAAATAATACCGATTCAATTATGTGAAGAGAGAGAAAGTAGAACCCCTTCTGGGTTAATTAACATTACTAGTATCTGTTTCAATAACACACATATATCAATATGATTTTTTAAGTGGAATCGAGATTGTTACTAGTATACCAAGAGTGATTTTAAATTCTAATTATTATTGTTCTTTGTGACAGGTAATAAAGAACCTACTGATCGAACATGTGGAGGTGCGAGATGAGCAATCTCCAGACACTGCGCAATATACAAATGAAAGAACTGTTGATACCATTGTTGTGAGGTTGGAGGGATTCCACAAATTCATTGAAGATTCCTTTTGCCAAGTGAGTGAATCCTTGATCATTTTAGTTACTCATTTAGTACACTTAGCAAAGTATTATTATTATTGTTGTCGTTGTCGTCGTTGTTGTTGTCATAGTGTATACCATGTGCAGTAACTTATGTTACGAGTTACATAACAATTGCAAATTATTTTATTGTATGCACAGTTTCAATAATATCTTTATATTTATTTTATTAATAATTATTAAAACACTTGATTAAAAATAATTTCTTGTTAATTTTTAAGTGGCTATAAAGACAGACTTATTTCGAATGTTTTTGTGATTTTATGAATGTTAAATGTCTGTAGTAGGATAAAGTTTTTCTGTATTTAAAGTCTTTTCTGTGTGAAAGTTAAATGTAATGTAGTAAAAAACACCAGCATGTTCCTCATAATATGGGTCATTAATAAGTTCTCATTTTGTCCTCGTAAGCATATATTCTCTTAAGAAGTTGTTTTTGTAATTTTTTTATTTTGCCAGCCTGTATATTACCACAACTTTCTATGTACTTCCCAGACACAAAGTGCTGTTGTAGCCTCATGTGAACTTTAGCAACCCCATGATCCAAAACCACCCTATTCACGATTCCATGAACAGTAAAATTAATGTAATCAATCAAAAATATTTTGTGGTTCTACCAGTGTTGGGGGAGCATGTCCCCTTAAAATTGCAAAAATTTGAGCAATCGGCCAAATCATCAAATGCCCAATGATTTCAAGAATAGTAACATTAACCTAATCAATCTGAAATATTTTGCAGTTCAACCCATGTGTGTGTGTTGTGTGGGGGGAACTTATCCACTTACTTTTCTAATTTATTAATTGATTTTTATGTCAAGTGCACAAAAGGCACAATTTGAGAAAATGGTGGGGGAAAAATGTCTTTGGAATAATGTTAGTTTTTAATATTTGATTTAAATGGTCACCCTGAACAGAAATGTTTCATCATATATCGTTGAAATAATTTCAATATTGTCAGATAATTTGTTAAATTATTTCAGAATTTTACGGAAGGCACATTGTAATCACTTAAGGAGAATGTTTTTGTATTATTGAACCTAATGATCTCTAAATATGTCATTTAGATAATAGCTTAATAAAAACAAATTGAGTAGAAAAAAAATTGAGGGAAAAACTTTATTTTCTTCATAAATATTTCTAGGTTAATTAGATTAGATTAGATAATTTCTTTCATCCAACTGGTCATAGTATATGATATGAGACAAGTCATTTTTATATAATGCAGCACAATAAATATTACACAATAAAATGTAAACACAATAGTCCATTATGGAAGATATTATTTGTACATTAGTAAATGTTAACTTGGATTACAAACTGATTTTTTTTTCTTTGCATTATAACAAAGAAGTGATTTCTTTACATACAGATGTGAATTGTATTTTACAAACATTAAGGTTTTATAAATCTACATACTCATACATGATAATGGTAGAATGTGTAGTGTTTTAGAAAGTTGTCTACAACTTGTGTTTCTACTATGTTGCATCATTATTCTAATTTATCTTTTTTGACGTTTAAAAATGTCATGAGATGAGTTACCCTAGAACTTTGTTCCATATTAGAAGATGGAGTGAAAACAAGCAAAATACAATGTACAAGCTGCTTCAATTTGCAATGCTTTCCTGATTTGTCATAAAGCAAAACATACTTTACTCATTGTTTTGATAATTTTTTAATATGTGGTTCCATTTTCAATGTGTTGACCCGCGAAATCCCCAAATACTTGTTTGGTCCATGAAAGTGTGTCTTTGTTTTGAATCTCTAAAGGGTGACTTTCAAAATTGATATTTTGGGATTGATGAAAAGAAATTGAAGTAGTTTTATCTGCATTTATTACTGGCCTATTCCTGACAATTCACGTAATTTGTTTACTGTATCATTAATTTTAATTTGAAGTAAATTCAAGTATATTCATATCAGATTTGAATGCAATTTTTTATAATAATTTCTAACCTCTGTTTACGGTTTGTAAGAAATAGTTGAAACCACCAATTTAATCAGTATTTTCAGTATCATGTCATTCGATACTTTCAAAATTAAGATTTTTATTTATTTTACAGGAATTACTGTAATCAGAACTCAAAGAATTGACATATTCTCTTTTTCAATTTTTCAGATAATTGGAACTTATCTGGATGTTCTTTTGAAGTGGAAATTGGTGTATGCTAATGCACGGAATGTATCCAAATATGCGGTTAGTATCTGGTATTTTCCTGAACAGTGCTTGGGTGAGCCCAGATAAAGAAATTTAATATCAAAGATTTCTTAATAATGACAAAACAAGGAAATAGTTTTATAAAAAACTGTGAGAATATTCAGACAACCTGCATATGGTAGCTATGTTCCTTTTTCCATAATCTTATTAATTAGCATACCATATGATTTTTACTAATTGCAAAAGTTCCAAATTCTTTTTGGCTCTTCTTATAACTACAATATTGAAGAAAGAGATGTTTTTAAATGAAATTTTTGTCAAAGGCAGTTCTTTAAATAAGATCTTGAATAATTTTTCAAAAATATGATGTGTGAAATACAGACAATTTGAAACGATTAATTTCTCAAAAACTACATGAAATTCTTTCTTAATTTTTTCTCTCAAATAGAGGAAAGTATGGTTTTAAGTAGAGGATGGATTTTAATGAAATGTCATTTTTTTTCTTTTCACTTTAGAACAATGCTGTTTATTATAGAAATTCATTTTATGTTATGACAAAAGGAAATGACTCATTTTTATAGGTCATTATTTTGCATTTTTTGTCGATTTCAACTAATAAGTAATTTTTTACCTTTTACCGTAATTTTTAATGCATTTTTTGCTGATTTCATTGATTTTAATGTTACTAGCTTCAAATAATATTTACGAGATGCAAATGTTCTTCACAGAATTACTCAGTAGCCTATTCTATTTGTTCGCTCAGAAATTGTTTTGACAACCGTTGTGACTATCTAATTCTTGTGACGTGTATCACTGCCATTGTCGGTTAGGCCGATTTTGGGATAACTGAAGACAGATTTCCTGGCAAAGAACAGTCCAAACCAAAAGTTTGCAAGCTCTGTTCACTCGAACGAATGGAAGAAACCTCTATTACATCAGTAACCAATAGCTTGAATTGTTTATTCGAACAAGTTTTGATAAGATTTTTTAAAATAATTTTTCTTATGTTTTAGAGCATTTTAAAAGCATTTTATTGATCATTTTTGGCGATGTTTTAAGCCATCAAAATCCGCCCGAATATCACAGGTGTCAAGTTGAGTGAATTTTAGTGAACTCTAGTTCCAAAAATTTCAAAAAATGAACACCAAAGCTATAATATTGATGATGGAGATTTTTTCCTTAGTAAAATCTTTGTAAAAAATTAGATTTAAAAAAAATCAAGTATACAATTTTTCGAAAAAATATATAGTTTTGCCTAATTTTTGCTTTAAGTAAAGGCAATTGAAAGAATATTTTCTTAAACGCTGCTCCAAATTGTTTCCTCAAACTGAGTAAAGAATACTTATAAAAATGGCACAGGTTTCATTTCCTGTAAATATTCTATAATTTCAAAAATTGGAAAAAATTAACATTGGAAACTTACAGTATTGAAAGTTTGACTTCATGAATCTGTTCTTCAAAACTAGATCTTTAAATAAGGTTAATTACAATATTTTTGTAAATATAGGTAGTTTTGTGTAACGTTTGGAAATCCCTTGCTTGTTTTACTGAAGAGTGTTTCGTGAGATATCATGTTGCAATACAATGGCAAAGCTGCAACATGGTATATAGGGAACTTTCTCTTGTCCCCCCCTCTTTCTCCCATCTCTATAGGGAGCACATACCGTCGGCCTTTGTTTTTCTTTCCTAACATTTAAATTTTGTGCATTGCTGTATCTAGTAGATTATATTCAAAGTAAATATAAAAGAGCCTCCTATCCAGTTGGGATGCAAAACAGCACCTACTCAGAGGAAGCAGATGGTGCAAAATCTGCCCTTGAAACTGTCTATCAACATCTACTTCAGGGTAAATGTGATGCTCGGAAGTGTCCCAAACAGTGATCTGAATGTGTTTGAAAAACAGTAATTTTGATTTTTACCATAAAGCAATGAAAGGTTGTTTAGTTTTTGACTGTTCCTTTCTTCAACAATTGCTGAATCTGTAGATTATATTGCTTTCTTTTTCTAATTGTTTCAGTTGATGATGGCTCGAAATAAATTTCGATCAAATCCCCCACCTGGTATGACTCAGAATATTGCACGACAAATAGAAGGAGACTTTTTTTTATGCATGAGTTTGGCTCATGGACTCGAATTGCTAAATCAACATGGATTGCGCAATCTATTCAGGTATCTGAAAGGTAAAGCTTTGAGAATGTAAGTTGTTAAGATCCTTTTTATGCAGAATATTCGTGTGTGGATTCTTCACCCTTTGACTGCTACGGACACACCCACAGTGTGTCACGCGGTGTGCGCAATACATTTGGCCGTTGCCGCTGCTCTGTATTGAGCCCTCCAGTCAGGCTGTGCTCAGCGCTGTTGGCCATGGTAACTTTGAGATTATGGAGCAGACCCAATCATAAGTGAACACATACTCAGAGGAGAAAACTTTGAATAACTCAACCAGTAAAAGGCAAGTAACAAAAGACAAAAGAAAATGAGTTAGGTGGGATCCAACAGGACTTCAAGGATTTCAGCATTTTACAGAATTGAAAAGAAAAAAAACACGATAGGAATGTGTTAATTGAGACCATAAATTTCTCTCTGTGAGGCATTCCCTGGTGAGAGAGAGACTTCCTTGAAGCTCAGCCCAGCGACGCAAACAGAATGTAAGAAACCAACTTTGGTCTTTCCTACACAGAGATTCCTACATGGACAAGCAGATAATAAGCATTTGTATTGTAGCTAAACCATGAACTAACTCATAGAAATTCGAAACCAATGATCCAGAATGCCAACAAAATATCAAGTTAGTGTGCAGCTCCACACATAGATACTGCTAAAATCATTTCAGGAACCATTTGGCCCTTGCAAAAGACATTATAAGAATGACAATGGCTTCGCGTCTGTATGCGTTCAGAGGCTCCCCAGCAACAGCTTGACTGTGCATGCTGACACATCTAGTGGCCCTTAGGCATGGAAATTTTTTATGCATCAACACGTCCAGAGCAGTCGAAGGGTTGAAAATAAACCTGTCATTTGTGCCTCAAGACAGACGTTGGCGACAGTATATTAGTGACAATAAAAATCATAAAATCATCACCATTGAGCTTTTAACGTCAGTTTTTATTTATTTATTTATATATATGCCCAATTACAATAAATTTACAATTTTATTATTTAGTTAAAGTCTTTCAAAATTATAGCTTCCGCTTGAGACTTAAATTTATAAACAGTCGGATAAATCAATATTTATCATATTTGCAATTTTACACATACCCCATAAAGATGCATTTAAAAGAGCATTTGTTTTACAAAAGGGAATGTTAAAAACAACTTGATCTACGTTTCATAGTTTGGTTACAAGAATTTTCCATGACAATAAATTCAGTAAATCCAGGCAGTCTATATGGTTGTTACGTAGTTTATATAAAAATAAATAATCGATGTACATTCTATGAGAGCTTAATGAGCTGATGTCTAACAATATTTCAATTTCCATTAGTTTTAATCCACTAAGACTCCCACTAATGCCCCCTGCTCTCCGTTTTTGCCATTTGCACCCTGGGCCATTTACTCGAGCCTCCCAGCTGCTGTGGTGCAGTGGTCCTTAGATTCTTAGCAGCCAACACCAACTGGGTCACTGAAGGCCATGGGCCCATGGTGATGCTTGGAACTAGGGATGCGACTTTGATGCCAGTTTTTCTATAAAAATGACGATGTTTTAAACATCCAAGTATTGAAGTCTATATTTTTTTGACGTCGATGTTTTCACATTTTCAGTGTTTTGTTTGTGCATGAAAAATTCCCATAATCACAATTTTGTGAAAGTTGAAGTATGAAATAATAACTGAAGGGACCACTATCTGTTTTTGTAATTGGACCACATGAAAGCGGTTTGTACTATCTTCACCGAGCTGACTATTCCTCGCCCAAGACGGTCTTGATATCTTTGTCATTCCTTGTACGTTGCACATGAAGAGGTGTATTTTAACTTTCTTTCCAGTTTAATTTAATTGTAAATTAGTTTGTTTGTGGTCGTTGTCAAATTAAATTTTGTTGCACATGAATTTAATGTTAGAGGTTACTAAACCAGCTTTAAAACTGACGGATTTTGGTCAAAGTATTATTAACATCGATGTTTTGTTGTCGATATCGCATTTCTACTTGGAAGCTTTTAACGTTTAGGGAGGAGCAAAAGTGGATGTCACTATGCACATGTCAGTTTGTAGTGCCATTATTGTTGCTTAGTCCTTCTGTCTTGTGGCTGTCGCGCTTTACCGTCTTGCACTTTCTTTCGGGCAGGAGGAGAAATAGGAAGGTATGATCATAGAGTAAAGAGTTCTAGTTCTTTACTCTATGGTATGATTATTTTATTAGAAAATGCGTGATGGTTTGGCGAGCTCCTGGAATGCCGAGGCACAAGCAAACATCCAAACCTGGAGCAGGATTCAAACCCGTAACTCTTCAAGCTGAAAGTTCTAAAACATGTCTACCTTATCGATCTTGGCTACCCAGGTTGGCAAAACAATATATTTTAGAAGTGTAAACGTCCTCTTTATAAATGAGGTTTTGTCTCTTGTAATTTATATGAAATGTAACAGTTCATGTATATTTTTAATGAGATGGCTGCTTGCTCAAGGTGATGAGGTCACAGGAAATGCACATCAAATATGAATGGTCCAATTACTATGTATGTTTTCTGCGAAATGTTTTCAATTACCTAAGACCACGGGTTGCTGGTAAGAGAGAGAAAGGAGGAGTAAGTAAACCTTATGAAAATGTGATGGGATTGTAGACTTTGTTTTATTCTTTAAAGAGACATTAATAAAATCATTTCTTATTACCTCAAACAAAAGTTAAATCTCCTTGTAAGATAAATTCTGGAGGTCATTACTGTACGTAATTCAACAATGCATCCTGTCACCAGAAGAAATTGAATAAATTTACATGTCAGCTACTCTTCCACTTACGTCAATAGAACTACAAGACATTAGAACAATTTTCCTGCTGCAAGTTTCAGAACTCTTCTTCATAATGTCAGTAGTTTTAAAAATAAGTTAAAATTAGTTTAGTATTAATGGATGAAGAAATTTTAGTCTTACTTAGTTAATTAAAACTTAATAAAAGAAGATTTTTGCTACTCCATCTCAGATCTTGATAAATCTAAAACATTTCAATGATATTTTGAGAAATGTTTTTTAAGTCTTTGCTCACAGTGAATAGTGATTGTATTGTTCCAGAATTTGCAAACCTTCCTTGTTTCATTAGTTTTAGAGAATAAATGTTGAACAACATTAAACAATATTTTGAACTTTTCAATTTTCCTTATGGTGCATATCTACCTTTTTAATGTAACTTTTCTACAATTTTTTCATGTAATGTAATCGCACAGGTTCAGCCAGTTGATAATTATAATAATCTTACTATAATTATAGTAAGATATTATGAACTTTGCTTCAGAGTACATGAAGACTTTGTTTCAGGTCTTCTTGAGGATGAAGATAAAACAAATCCTGCCTCCAGAGCTCGTTTGTTAAGCAATAAAAATTTTGAAAAGTTACTGTTCGTTTTGGAAGAGCGATTAGGAGAAACTGATTTGAAGGAGCCTGACCTCAACACATCAATTGGAGCTGTAAGCAAAAATATTTAGTTTTGTTTGGGGACTTTCTCAATCAAACTAGGAGAGGCAGTTATAAATTATTTTTCTGAAAACCCCACACATTCTGCAGGAAATGTTTGTGTACATTTTCTACACATTTCATAGAGTAGTGTTCTAAATTTTAATTGTATGGAATCAAGATTAAAGATGATTTCATGAACATTTTTCAGATATTCATGTTCCTCCGAATTTTCTAGTGCCATAATTCAAATCCAACTTCTTTCTTGGGAAAAATTGTGAGTACTTCTATGGTGTAATGTTTTAGAAAAATTGGTTCAGTTCATTTTTTAACTTGGAGCTGAACTATACCTGAAATAAAAATTTGAAATTATTGAATGTATTATTGGAGTTTGTGTCCCCAAACTTATAATTTCCATCGAAACTCAATATCAAATTTCCTTACTCCTATTATACTTTATTTGTGCATCAGATAGAAGTTGGAAGAGCACAATTTCATAGAAAGTAAGTTAGGGATCTTTCTTAGTAAGAAGAACCAATTTAAAACTGAAAGTAACAATGTTTGACATCTAACTTCTGGAGTGATTTGAATGATTTTTGAGATATTTGTAGGTCATGGCCAAACTTAGGATTTTGTATCCCTTTGATGGTTTGCTGCGATGGACCAAGGATAATCCAGTTTAATTTTGATTTGGAAACCAAACCCTCAAAGCTTCAAGGTGTGTCAGGATGAGGCAGGGCAGGGCTGGGCATGGCAGAGAGAGACAGAGAGTGAGTGAGTTGGGAGAGATGCAAATAAAATAACATCCATTTAAATCTAAGGATATAATTTGTTCCTTTTCCTGTTTAATATGACATTGTGAAAAAATAAATACATTGGCAATTCAATGGATATTTAAGCAAACATCACTTTCAGCAGTATTTATTGCTAAGAATAATGTTCTGCTTCTTGTGCAGAAGTAGTTTTACTAAAAGATGTTAATCTTTATATGAATGCCCATGAGAAGAGTTTTGTTGACAAATATAAATAACATGTTTAAATTTCAGAGTTAATAACTTGTCGATGATGTTTCAGATTCAAACTCAGTCTGCACCCCCTTTGTATTCCCATCCAAAAATGGAGAAATTACGCGAGGTGGTTATTAACCATTTCCAAAACTATGCACTGAAAGGGGAAGAAACTAGAGCTATGGTATTTTGTCAGGTAAAGGCTTTTTTTAATAGTATTCCTTTAATGTGTAGTGTATGGAAATTCTTGCCACTGTTCAAAAACTCTTAAAGCATGTGCACGCATGTGTGTACAAACAAGGTGGACACTTTCTAGAAAACTAGATAAACAGGCAAAAGTCAAGGAATTTCATTAATCTGGGAGAAATTGGAGAATTTTTAAAGTATTCGTGAGAAGTGAGGGAAATGTTTAAAACTATTATAAAGTTATTATCTTTGTTACGAATCTACTGAACCCATGTTCGTTCGGCAGCGTATCCCTTCGTCCAGCGGCTCGACGCCATTAGATCCCGGGGTTCCTGGCCAGTCACCCATACAGTCCTGAATTCGCTTAACCTTCGTGACTTCACGGAGCATAGTAAACGAATTCGGCTAGCGCCACCGGCCTAGCACCGCCTATTCATTGGTGATCTCTCTCTAATCTCTTTCCCTCTCAACAAACTTGTATCCATGGTAACTGACGCTACATCCCTCAATTGTCTCTTTTTAGGAGTTCACACAACTCAAACAAATTTATATTTTCATTTCGTATCAACCCTTCCAATAACTTTGGTTCATTGTCATTTTTGGTACAATTTTTATTTGTGAAGCAAATATTAATTTGTCTTTGTCATTGTACAATTGGAGTGCTGTCAAATAAATAGTGATAGGTTCCAAGTCTTTTGAATTGTAATGTCTCTTTCACAAGGCGAGAGAATCTGAGATATCACAAAGAAAAACTCAGCTTATAGCAGGTTTTAACCCATTTAATCCCACAACTTTTTTCCTTCAGTTTTGTTTCATATTTCCAAATTTGCTTACAAATGAGATAAAATGTCAAGAAAATAAAGTTGTTTTTTTATAGTTTCCCCATCTTTTAGAAATGAGGGGTCGTGAAACCGCAAGCCTTGACTTAAGAGAGTACTGTTATGAAATTATTTACTATAAATGATGCAGCATTTTGAAATTATTTCAATTTTGGTTTCCTCATTATAGGTATAATCCCAATTGTTATGAATACATAACACTCATTTTCCCTGTATTTCAACAAATACTGTTCAATTAATATTGCATAACCACACCACTGACGGAATTGTATTGTATAACTTCAACAGATGTCTGTTTGTCCCTCCATAAAAAAATCTTTAAATACAAAGTGCAATAAAAATAAGAAATCAAACCAACAGTTGTTGATCCTCAAATTTGATAGGCCCAAGAAATGGTGTAATAAACAAAGGGAACTTACTATGAAACTTAAAAATCCTTTCCAAATGAAGACTTTTTGGTCGAATAAATGTGATTATTACAAATATAATGAAATAATTTATGATCATGGTAATAAGAATCATTACTTTTAAGCTCATTTTGCAAGAGCATCAGAAAGAAAATACCCAGAGAAAACAGGGCAGAATGTAGGTTCTCTCATTTTCTTGTTTTATCTTTCTGGAAGTTTTTTTGTTGTTTCTTTTAGTTGCTGCATAATGTTGAAAGACAGGCCAAGAAAATTTCCAAATAAACCGTACTGGAATGTGGGTGAAACAGTTTTAAGAATTAATTTATGTAATAAGTGCCTTTTGTGAAATACATGTAAAAGAATAATGAGTAAATTGTCAGCAAATATGTTGTGCTATTGCATATCATTTTTAATGGAAGTAAATTGTCTGAGAAGCAAGCCTCATGGTCCGACTCTTTGATTGTTAAATGAAGTTTCATTTTTTTCTCCTGTTTTGTTTTTCTTTAGTATCGAGACACAGTTGTAGAAGTGTGTCATCTTTTGGCCCGCTTGAAACCATTGGTGAAGGTCATGAGCTTTGTAGGGCAATCAACTGGGAAGTCAAACAAGGGGTTGTCACAAAAGCAGCAGCTTCAGGTAAGAATGAATGTTGCTTATGTAGTTTTAGTGCATTCTACCTTTGTCATTTGCATCTTTTGTTACTGATGTGCAAACAGGGAATGTTGAGTCTTCTTGTATTTCAAATGTTTTATGTCTTTTAAATGTTCAACATGCAATAAGAATTGTGAATTTTGTTGAAATTTTTAATAGAGAATTTGCTGAATATCAATGATCAAAATTTATTCATTAAAACTATCTTTAAAACATGATCCGTGGACTTAATTAATGGCTTGTTTTAGTCATAAAAGGCTGAAACTAGTGAAAAAATATTTTTTTGTTTTGTTTTTCACTGCAACCAAAAAGGTTCCATATTACCTTCATTTATTCAGAGCAGAAGGGTGTGATTAAGTACAGTTTATCCATATGATGAAGGTCATAGAATGCATTTGTCTGTGAGTATTAAAGCACATAATATCTAGACATCATTTCTTCATTTGTGATTTTTTCTCTCTCAGATTATGGAAAGATTTCGTAGAGGTGGTTACAATACTCTTATTTCAACATCAATTGGAGAAGAAGGTTTGGATATTGGCGAAGTGGATCTAATAGTTTGTTATGATGCACATGCTTCCCCGATTCGTCTTGTCCAAAGAATGGGACGAACTGGTAGAAAAAGGCAAGGAAGGATCGTTATGTTGCTAACTGAAGGAAAAGAAAATAAGGTATGAATTGTGAAACCTCTGTAAATGGACACTTCTCATATGCAAACACCATTTCATAGCAGAGTAATAATCTACCAAGCAACTGAGGAGGAAATTGTTTATTCTCTAGCCGTGGTATAAAAATTTTCTAGGTCTGCCCCAAAATTTTTGCTTTGTCACTTCTATAGTTGTCACCTCTCTTGAGTGAACATTTTTCTTTAGTCTCAAGTACTGTGAAACCTCGTGCGTCTCAAGTACCGGTTTATTGCATGCGCTGTGCTCCACGAGTCCTCGACAAGTTCCTACAGCGGGAATGTAGGCATTGGCAAAGTTCATGAAGGAGCAAAGTTAACTATTTGTTATTTCATAAAGATGACTAAACTATTGTGCTATTTAAATCAAATTAATCCCACTGAGATATACATGATTCTAGATGTCACTATTCAAAGTAATCTGGCAAATGGCCGTGTTGCAGGATAATACTGAAGCAATTTCATGAATAATGAGTTTCATGACTGCTTCGCGCAGGTCAACCTACAAAATGTGCCTGTCTACTGGCGATGGGAGCATGTGGCCCCTGAAAAGAGGGAAATATTTACATGTGTATTGTGGAATAATCAATCAGTTCAAAAGAGAAAACGTCCATTAATAGAAGTGACTGCATAATCAAGGTTGCCGTTTGAGCAGGTCTGCATCTTCGTGTGTGCTCTGTATGTACAGAACAGGGGCGTGCGGTGCCCGATTCATGTGGGTAAGCTCTGTAAATGGAAAGGGTGCGACGTGATGGCTGTTTGGGAAGACAAAACGAAAATTAATTCAGTTACTGTATATAAATATTTAATTATATCATATCAAAAAATGACATTATTATTATTATTATTATTATTATTATTATTATTATTATTATTATTATTATTATTATTATTCTGGAAGAATGCGAATCCCCAGCATATGCGCACACAATTTTCTAAGAACTACCAGTCACCAACAGTCGTTGGCATTTGAACGATCCATACGTCGAAGACAAGTTATCTGTCGGGGCGTGATGAATGCTATATAGAAACCCTACCATTTGAGCTGATACGGCAACGCTCACACGACAAAACCTATTCGAGGAAGCGGCCTTCCCAATGGCAATGCCCTCCTTCCCTCACGACATAGCTTGTGATGTGTAAAGGAACTTTTGGCAGATTGTATCTCGCAGGATGACTAGAGGAACTCTTTCAAATTATTTATTACACAATTCTATTTTCACACATTTCCACTTTTGAAATTATTCGATGTTAATACAAACCTTTTAAATCTTGTTTAATATTTTATATTAATACATTTTTTTAACTTTTTACATTATTGCAAAAATTCAATGAAGCTTGAAACATTTGGAGAGAAGTGCCCCCTCTTCCCCCTAAGTTAAGCCTATGCTGTCTGGAGACAAAACGAAAAGTATCACAGATGAAACGACTGAGAACAAAGATGGTACTTTTATTACGATTTCCTGCGTGCCACCAGCAATTGAGCCGCAATAAATGGCAACTGAAGAAGTACATACGCTGTTATAATAACATTTGAAGTGAAGCATAAGGAACAATAAATTAGTTATTACGTCAGATCTACTGGATAAATAATGTTGAAAGAAAACAAGTCATCCTACCTGATTTATTTGAAAATAAAATCCATTCTCCTCTCTTGTTTGGCAAATTCTTGTGTGTTCATATTTTTAAGTATTAAAATAACGGAAATATTCCCTTCCCTTTTCTTTGTGTAAACATCTGAAGTCAGGAAGTTCCGGAACAGGCCTCCCTTGTCGAATAACATCAATTTTCTCCACAAAAGTACAACTGAATGGAGTTTTTAAAATATCGTCAATTACACAATTATTTTCTGCCATAGCTCAATACCGTACCGCTACGTAGCACAAATGGCAGCACACGAAAAGAACACGCACAGAAATAATACGTACACATGAAAATATCCATGAGTTCATATTATCACTCATCAATAACATTAGACGTAGTACTAGGCAGCGCTTACCACTGTGTCGTATGCGAACACGTTTCCAAGCTCATTTCAGGGCCACCTGGGAGGTGCTGTAGGCGGTGGGCCGGGTTGCTGCGCTTTCAGAGGGCTACATACACTCAAATGGAGGTTCCAAAAAGTCAAGAGCGCATGCGCGAACTTCCTAATGCATTTAGACGGAGAATATCGCAATGCTCGCTTCGGGCCGGGTGGCGGCGCCTACGACTTCTCTTTCGTCCGACTTCTGCCTCTGTCTGCATCAGCGTTGTATGCTCGATGTAGGGCCGCACTGTGTCCGCGCGCCTTCGCAAGCCAGTGGACCCTTCCTTGACAGACATTTAAACTTCTAGCCGTGTTCTCATAACTGGTGGAGTCGCGATTTCACAATATAATAATTACATTTAACTGACTTTTCTCCAGGGTAAGCGCAGCATACCTAGCTTACCTGGAATGCACGCCACTGGTACAGAAAGATTTCACTGTCTTGAACTAAAAACTTCAGAGCTAAATTGCTAGATTGCATTAAACTAAAGATTTCTCAGTATTGAACTGAAAGTATGAATCAATTATACCTCAGAAACCATGTACTAATAATTGTTCTAAGTAAATGGGTGATTATTTTCTCCTCTCCTCCTTTTCTCCCTTTCATCCCTCTCTCTCCCCACCATCTCTCCCTCCCCACCTACTCCCAATTCTTCCTATCCTAATCTCTTCTTTCCCCGTCCTTTCCACCTCTCCATCTTTCCCATCCCTCCATATTATTCTCTCTTTAAATACTTCTGTCCCTCTCCATCCCTCCATTTCCATCCTTCCCCTTTCCTCCCAATCTTTGTCTTTTCCTCTCTCCCCTTTCCTTCCCCTCTCTCCTTCCTCTTTATCTCCCTTTTCCCCTCTCCCCTTTAATTCTTCTCACTCGTCTTTTCTCTCTCTCTCCCCCTTTTATCCCCCTCTCCCCCCATTCTTCCCCTATCCCTCTTCTTCCCCTCTCCCTTTTCTGTTTCCCCCATTTTTCCTTCTCTCTCCCCCTTTCCTCCCTCTCTCCCCCTTTCCTCCCTCTCTCCCCCTTTCCTCCCTCTCTCCCCCTTTCCTCCCTCTCCCCCCCTTTCCTCCCTCTCTCCCCCTTTCCTCCCTCTCTCCCCCTTTCCTCCCTCTCTCCCCCTTTCCTCTCTCTCCCCCTTTCCTCCCTCTCCCTCACCCCCTTTCCTCCCTCTCTCTCACCCTTTTTCCCTTCTCTCTCTTTCCTTTTCCCTCTCTCTCCACTTTTCTCCCTCTCCCATTTGTGGCACGTTTGGTGAAGACAAACCTACATGAATCCCGTTTAATCAACCCGATCATTGTTCATAATATTATTATTGCTCAGTGACCCAATACAGAATTATTCTGTAAATTGGTTGCCAATGAATAATGAGGGCTGCAACTGAAGGAGGAAGAATGATGGATTGCGGTGTGATTGTGGATATTAAAATCATTCCAACAATTTTAATTCTTAATGTTGTGGATCTGTAGGAATGTTTGTCAGAAATTGAATTGCTTTGGAATGGCTCAGGAGTTAAGAATTTTCACCATAGTTGGTCAGTAGATTGTTATACTCTGGGTAATTATTTAATGTGCAAAATTGTGTAAAGTTATTTGTGCAAAACTGGAATAATTAACATTATATTTTACCTCTATAGAAATATCACCAAAGTTTAAGCAATAGGAAGACGATGAACACTGGACTAGTAAATAGTAAACAGATCATGCAGTTTTTGTACAACAGCCCCCGAATGGTACCATCAGGTAAGAAAATGAATTCTGAAACCCTTTCTTGCTTTC
The DNA here is from genome assembly GCA_011170035.1 of Teleogryllus occipitalis. NCBI lineage: Eukaryota > Metazoa > Arthropoda > Insecta > Orthoptera > Gryllidae > Teleogryllus > Teleogryllus occipitalis. The sequence goes on from BLKR01015614.1 coordinate 57,853, forward strand.
GTTTACATAGTGGTAGTGAGTGTAATGTATGTATGTCACTTGAGTATAAAGGGATTTATTCACTCGAGAGAATTTTTCCGCTTGGGGTGCTATTGTTGAGTAGGGGACAATTTTTCTCACTTGTGAATGAAATGTTATATTTTCCTTTGCATCATAATTATTGAAAAACTTGAAATACTTAATCTTATAATTAATATTAATAATTAAATATGTTGAAAATTAACAAGATTATATAAATATATTACTCAGTTTTATGTAATATTTCCCTTACTGTTGCTATAATAAATAAATAATAATGATTGTGTTATTAATCGTTATTGTTAGGAAATTGACTTTTTTATACCTTTTTTTATTTTCTTGTCTTAAGAAGATGGTTCTTAAGAAGAGAGAATTACGTAACCATGCTCTAGAAAATGGCTAATTTTCACCAGGAAAACTCTTATTGCTGGATTGTTTGATTGATTGATTGATTGATTTTTTAGTGTTTCCGGGCATGTCAACTGCTTTGGTCATTAGTCCCGTTAGTGTGGTGCGTGTTTTTTCTCAGAAGATGGCGGTGATCTTCCCCCTGCTGGATGGCGAGATCCGGCGCCGACCTACCGTCGGCTAGTAGGGTTTCCCCCTAACCAGGACTCTCCCACCAGCAGGGCACCGCCCCAGCCGGGACAAGCTCTAAGCTCCCGACCGGTCTCCCGGCATGTGTGGTAGTGTACTGCATCTCAGTGTGCCTGTGTAAGGGGTGAGGATAGGACAAGGAAAGAGGAAGAACGAATCGCGCGCGTGGTGCGTGACCCATTTGTTAGGGTACTGCTCCGGCATTCGCTTGATGTTGATCGGAGAAACCACGGAAAACTACCGATCAGAGCAGCCGGTCGCTAGAATTCTCCTCCAGACAGCGACTGAATTCGACCTAGCTGGAAAGCTAGTGTTGAAATTCTGCCGCCATCAGGACTCGAACCTAGGACCTGCTGGTCAGAGGCACTGCAGTGACATCAGTTGATGCATTGAGCTACCGCTCCCGGTCTTCTTGCTGGACGGACGGATTTCTGAGCCATAGATCAATGCAGTCTCTCATGTTATTCTGCATTTGCTTTGCCTCTGTGTTCTTATTGTTTCCAAAATATTTACTTGATTGTCCTATTTATTTTTCTTTCTTTTTTCCCCCTCCCAAGTCCCCTCGTTCTTGTACAATTATGTTTCCTAGGCCATTACATGTCTTTACTTATTTAATTATTTTCCTATTGATTGCTATCATTGCTCTTTTTAATTATTATAATTAATAATATATAATATGCCTCAAGTGACTCCATCTCTAGCTATTCCACTGGCTATGATTTTCTGAATTTGCAACGTTTTGTCTGCATTGTGATGCTGTGTTAAATGATAATTTAGTTCCTTTATGTCTACATATGTTTCAGACTTTCAACCTGAGTGTTATAAGATGTTCATGAGTATGCCCAAAATCAGTCGTGATAGAGATGTAAGAAAAATGTTGATGAGTAAGAAAAGTAATGCTTCCAAAGAAAATGGTTAGTGCAATTGTATTTTAAGTTTTTGTAATTAAAGTTCCTATTTCTCTGGGTTTCTCACGTATGTTTGTTTCACAGGTATTTCTAAGAATTTCATAATTGAAGATACAGATTTGGACCTACCTCCAGATGTGTTACCTGAAACCAAATATTTGCACTCGTTTGAGGCAGGTGAGTTTTTATTCGAAGTTAAAAGGAAGAGCAGCTTTGGGAAGTAAAGTTGTCCAACCCGAGTTGTAGATTTACAGCATATATATTAATCGTACAACTTATCTTGAACGATGGCTTGGAGAAATGTGGGTAGAGTGGGGGTGCGACATCGGCCACTAGATTTTATGAAGCAATGCCGATCTCTGGAATATCAGTCATGCCTTTGCAACTTTCTCAGTAATTTGAGTTCTAATTTTCCCAGGAGTTTGAAGTATCTCCTGCGATGGATCAGGATCTGCTATGGCCATTTCTTTAGAATTTGTTTAGAAAAATATGACCAGGAGTTCTTGGTTTCAACAGTAAATAGATTTTATTATGCACCAATGAAGATGTGTTTGGAATGTTGTCATCAGAGCTCGCTGCGAGCATTTGCCTTCAATTGTTTATTGCTTTAGGGAGTGGGAAGTAAGGTCATTGGTCAAGAAAAGTTGGGCAGATAATACTAAACCAAGCTTAAAAGACTTCGGATCAAAATTGAATTGGGATTTCCTGCCCAAAATTTCTTCTTCAGTTTGTACCTGGATTACATTATCTTGACACACCTGCCCCTCTTTCGGTATCTAGCGCCAAAAAATAAGTATATCAAAATTAATGAATGATGAGAGGTTCATCAGATTTGATTTTAGGGAATTTTTGTTTTGGGGTGGTTTAGTGTTTAATTTGATATCAAAGCTTCAATAGTGTTGCAAATCATGTGGAGTTCTTTGGATCAGAATTGTAATCTTGTCCAAAACAAATTCCTTCTGTTTTGATATTTGCCACTTATTTATGCCAACTTCAAAATATATCTATCCTACTAATTTCCAAAGCAAGCAGAATTTGAATGAAACCAATGCAGCCT